>OZ018390.1:23015305-23282757 GCA_963969525.1 Ontholestes murinus | reverse complement strand
GTCCAGCCATTTCCCCGCATTAACGGGACACCCTGTATATATATATATACACTGACGAAAAACCTTTGATGCTGTATCTCACTTATTTTTTATCCGATTTTAATAAATAAAACATCAAATTAAACCATTTTTAAAAGACTTTAATAGGATCTGATCTGTTATTTTTTCTCGCACCCAGTTTTTGACAAAAGACGATCAACATTTTTTTTAAATTACACTGTATATATATTTTTATTGATTCGCAAGGAGATTTTTTTCTTAATATAAAATTGTAGACAAATTTATCCATACATCAAACTTAAGTCGAGAAATTGAGGATAAAAAAAATAAATAAAAAGTCAAGTATCCATTGTAAACAATATACAGACCCTATTTTAAATGTCAGAAGTGACAGTGACAGCCATTGATACAATACTGCAACGATTTTTAATTATTTCATAATTAAAATGTTGCAATATTTCAAACACTGTACTAGAATTTTGTGCTTCTACAGAAATCGTTTTTCAGTTTTTGAAATCTTGCAACATTTTTATTATGAAATTATTAAAAATCATTGCAGTATTGTACCAATGACTGACACTGTCACTTTTGACATTTGGAATAGGCTCTGAATATTGTTTACTATGGGTATTTGATTTTTATTTTTTTTTTAATCCTCAATTTCTCGACTTTGGTTTGATGAATGGATAAAATCGTTTACAAATTTAGATTCAGAAAAAAAATCTCCTTGCGGATCAGTACAAAATATATATACAGTGCTATTTGAAAAAAAAAGTTGATCGTCTTTTCTCAAAAACTGGATGCAAGAAATAATATCAGTACAGTTCATATTAAAGTCTTTTAAAAATCATTTAATTTGATGTTTTATTTATTCAAATCGGATAAAAAATAAGCGAGATACAGCACCAAAGGTTTTTCGTCAGTCACCCTGTATATACAGGGTGAGTTTTTTTTCGATGTTCTCTATGGGGATCTCGGAAACTATAAGAGATAGAGAAACGGTTTAATGGGAAAAGAAATGTAGATTTACGAGACGAATAAAATTCCACTTTCAAAGTTTTCAAAAAAGTCAAGGGTAACTAGATATTTTGAAAAAAGTAAAAAGTGTCAATTTTTTCAAATCAATATATCTCGATTAATATAACAGATAGAAAAAAACTGTAAAGGACAAAGTTTTAGATAATTTTATGTAGATTAATAAAAAATAATCAGAAAATTTTTATCTCCATTATTTTCCGAGATTTGATGCAAACTTACATTTTTTAAAATGGAAACCATAGTTGGCCATGGCCTCATTCAAAAGGTATTTTTTTTTCTCTTTAATCCAATATGACATACGACATAGTTATTTCTAAAAATAAGTGAGTTATAGTCATTTTTAATTTTATTATAAATAAAAAATGGGTAGCCATGAAAAAGATGAAAGTAAAACAATTGCAGTTGTTTATAATAATAGCAATATTGTAATTATTAGTTCTACAAAGTTAAATAAAAATGAAAAATCAGCATTAGAAAATAATTTTGTAATTATCAAATCGCCTTCTGTATGTGGTATAAACCCATTTGTCAAGAGGATAATACGTTTCTTACAAAAATATTATGAACAGATGAATCGCGATTCACTATTTGTGGTATTTTTAATCGCCACAATTAACATAGATGAACTTAAGAGAATCCACGAGAAGTTTCACAGAGAAAACTACAAATTAAATTTGGGTTTAATCCATGGTGTGTTTGGATTAATAATTCTCGGTCCATATATTTTTGAAAGCTCACTAAGTGAAACTGATTACTTTCATTTTTTTAGAAAACATTTGAAGATACGCTCAATTGTTTAAATTTATCATTACAAGCAAGATTGAAATGGTTCCAATATGATGGTGCTCCACCTCATAACATGTTGGCTTTACAAATTATTTAAATGATGCTTTTCCTAACTCATAAGTGGGAAGAAATAAACCAATCCCAGGCCACCTAGATCTCCCGATCTGCGCGTTTTAGAATTTTTTCTGTGGGGTTATGTAAAAAACAAAGTATATGAAAAATCATATCAATCTGTGGAGGATCATAAACTAGTTGTTATTGAAACATTTAATTCAATTTACATGAGAATAGTCAAAAAGCAATAAATTCAATTTTAAAAAGATATAATTTATGTCATAATAGTATTAATAGTGGACTCTTTGACCATATTTTTTTAATATTAAAATTTCTCTCCTATTAATATATTGATAATTACAGAATTACTTTATGCAGTTGTTACATTTTGGTTTATCTCTGTAAAACTAATAATTACAATATTGCTAATATTATAAACAACTGCAATTGTTTTACTTTCACTTTTTTTATGGCTACCCATTTTTTATTTATAATAAAATTTAAAATGACTATAACTCACTCATTTTTAGAAGTAACTATGTCGTATGCCATATTAGATTAAAGAGAAAAAAAATACCTTTTGAATGAGGTCACAGCCAACTATGGTTTCCATTTAAAAAAATGTAAGTTTGCGTCATATCTCGGAAAATAATGGCGATAAAATTTTTCTGATTATTTTTTATTAATCTGCATAAAATTATCTAAAACTTTGTTTTTTACAGTTTTTTTCTATCTATTATAATAACCGAGATATATTGATTTGAAAAAATTGACACTTTTTACTTTTTTCAAAATATCTAGTTACCCTTGACTTTTTTGAAAACTGTGAAAGTGGAATTTTATTCGTCTCGGAAATCTACACTTCTTTCCCCATTTAATCGTTTCTCTATCTCTTATAGTTTCCGAGATCCCCATAGTGAACATCGAAAAAAACTCACCCTGTATATATATATATTGAAATTTATTCAATTCTCATGTTCTAATTTCATTCTATGTACTGAATTTGAATAATATTTTTCTACTTTTCATATCTTACAATGAAATAGGAATAGAAAACACAGGATTTTTGGTATATCCATTAAACTGCTAGACCAAACCCCAAAACATGACACATCACCGTAATCAGAAAAAAATCTGTATTTGAAAATGTAAAAATCCAAGAAAAAAATAAGAAAAAAAAACAAAGTTGATGATGTTTGCCGAAAATGTCGAATTTTTATTATTATATCACTACGTTGTAGAGTTGTAGAGCTTTCAAAGTGGCAATGATAAAGTGTCAATTGTTTTGAAGTATATCTTCAAATAGTCTCGCAAAAATTAAAAACAATTTTTGAAAAATTCGATTTTTTTCGGGAATCTTCGGAAGTAGTCGGAATATTTTATGTTTCAAAACGGCATTATGTTATACTGAAGATTGGGCAACTTTGCCCTAATTTAACAGGCCAATCTCTTCAAATAACCGAGATCCCCAAGCTTGAGCTCCAAAAACGGGTACCCTGTATACTATACAATTATAAGACAATTAATTTGCACTTAAATTCTGGTACTAGGCCATAGTCCCATATCATTCGCTGTGTTAATAATGTATTTTACGAATATTGTATTGTATCTATATCGCTTAGTTAATCAATATTGTGGCTTTAGGATTTTTGGGGGTCATTTCCAAGGCCGCATTGTATGTTAAAAGGCTGACCAATAGAAAATAAAGCTGAAATAAAAAAGTTATCAATAATTCTATATTAGATATTTGTGCTATTCAATTCAAGTTAAATTTCATATTCATAAAAGTTTATTGCGTAAGAAAAGAGAAAAGAAATATTGTTTTTAATATAGAATATGTTTAAAGACTAGTAGAATTTTTAATACATAAGTTACTTCGATATAATTTATCCGGCTTTAACTTTGTAAAAAATAAAACGTAGGATCTTAATAGTAAAGTTGGTCGTCCCGTCCCCTATGTTACACCCAAGTATAGGATGGGGAGTAAAATATGTAAAAAAGGGGGAGATCCGGTCGTCGTGTAATCCGTTTCGGCCGTTAAATTAGGGCAATTCGAGTTAATTGCAATTAATCAGCTTTATGAATTTTTAAAATAGAGACGACTTAATAAACCGGAACGGCGCGAATTAATTATGCGAAAGAAAATCGCGTCGTATTATATTTGCTCTTGCCAAATCGATGCGAGGAGCATTAGCAAAATGAGGATTCGAAATCACCACGTGTTGCATTGTGGAAATTGCTCGCCGTGTTATCCAACCAGTTTCGCAAATGGAATCGAACAAAAGGGGGGCGTTTTTCCACACAAGAGCTTCGGCCATTGTTCCAGGCATCCCCTGCGAGAGCGTCGGCCGTCGGTGAGAATTCCTGCTGCGGTGAATCGAAATCGGCTCGGGCGCTCCGACGAGCAGACACGAAGGCTTCCGCGGCGTTACCGGTCTAACGCATTTGTACGCGATCGCTGGCGTGCGTTTGACGGATTTCGTTAGCGGTGTTGTGTGTTGCGGTGGTGTTTTACACGTACCTTTCGACTAAACACGACACCCACGCTGCTCTACGGATTACCCCTTTCGGCTTTTCATTCATCAAACCCGTACGGACTAGCAGGTACGTTTTCGTGATTAACTAGGTTTTGGTACTGTTAGTTTTTTTTTTCCCGTATAAACAATCCTCTGCGCCTGCCCTCTGTCCCGTCGACTGTCCACTCTATTCATGTAGTTTATACAAACAATGATCTCCATTAAAGTCATTTAACCACAAAGCGCATCACGCGTCGTCGCTCTGTTTTGTTTTTTGTCCGCCTCCTCCGCTTCCTTTATATCCACCTGCATAAATTTAAATTTTGTCTCGGGTGCTGCGCCCAAATTGATTCCGATCTCCCTTATCCGCACTGCAGATTTTGATTATTGTTAGTTTTCACACTCCGCACGATTTACACAAGATGTATGCATACGCTTTCATTAATACTCATTTTGGGTCTAATCAAATCGTGGGTTTTGTTGTTTCAAGTTCCTCTTCGCAAATTGATTAGGTTAGGTTCGGTGGTCGTATTGCGTGACTTGGGCGGATCGGGGAAATCGCATGGGTTTTAGCCACTAATCGCAAGGACGATATAATCAAACTGGAGTGAATCCCTTTATTGCCCCCTTATGTGTCCTGTGCCATGTATTGGATGTGGATTCATATTTTTTTTATACCGAACGAAAATTTATGTTATAATAAATTACGATATTTATATTTAAAAAAAATTCTCTACAGTATCTTATAAATAAATATCCATTTCAACCTATTTATAACATATACTTTAATTTAAAAAAAAACAAATTTTATTTTTTTGTTATTGTAAAATATAGTTAATTACAATGAATTTAATATTTTTATAATTTAAATACACGTTAATTCGAGTTGTTTCGATACCACGGACGTTTGTTTGAAACTTTAAAACTCCATCAAATGTTCAAAATAACAAAAGTAAAAATAAAACACGTAAATTTAATTCATTTGAGAAAGCAATTTAATTTGTTCAGGTCTCGGGGCCAAGTTTAATTAAAAACTTACAAATGCTGAAAGTAAGTTTCGAACTATTTTATTTTATTTTATAAGATTGCCGAGTTGTTAATCACTTGTTAAATAAAATTTGTCGTTCGCAAGTTCAACATTATTTCATATTATCACGGCGTAACACAAAACATAGTTAGAAATGATTTTTTATTGTGTGTTATGGATGTTTATAATAGTTTTATTTGCATTATTAAAAGTGTCATTTGAGATACATAATTATATATTAAAAAATCATTTGTCAATATGTGGAATATCTAACTGAAGGTTTAACAGTATTTTTAGTAAATATTTGTGCTTCTTATTATTATATAAAGTTTGACGTTTGTATCTTATAACTTAAATTTCATATTAATAATTTTTTGTTATTAAATGAAAATGTAAAAATCTGTTATTTTGAAAATTTTATTTAAACAAATACTTGATAATAAAAAACCAATAATTAATACATTTACAAATTAAATATTAACACTAAACTGACAATGTATATATCCTAAGTAGTAGGCCTTGATCCGGCGTTTGTTTTTGTGGTACTATTATTGAATACATGTAATTGGGTTGGAGGCATCATTTGATCTGACTTAAATCACACAGTTCATGGATTTTCAATCAGCAATAAAAAATTATTAAAATTTTCATCATCTTACAAATTAAATATGTTGGAAGCAATCGAAATGAAAAAGCATGAAAACAAATTAATTCATTTTGATTTAAGTCAGTTTCAATTATTTTTATTTTACTAATCATAATAATTAAGTCGCCCAACTTTTTTTGACTTTTGTATTTAATATATTTTTTTAATGTCATTTAACTATTGATAAGGAACTCTTTTGTGTTCGAAATGTACATTTAGTTAATAAAAAGAAATTTGTGAAGAAAGTGCTAGTATTTTGAATACAATTTACTGGTCAAATTGACTGTAGCTGGAAATCGCGACATGATAACATAGCTCTTTCTGCTGAAATTTGATGATATTATTTTGCACAACATGTGGTTTCAACAAGACGGTGCTACACGCAATACAGCCCGTGAACAATCCATTGGTCATGGTCGTGTAATTTCTCGTTTCGCTGATCAGAATTGGCCCTTTAGATCGTATGATTTAACATTATTATTGCATGTGAAGTCAAATGTTTTATGTCGACAAGCCCACAACCATAGGAGAAAATTAAACGCTACACCAGCGAAATTCAGCCTTATTTATGTATAATGGCCATGGAAATGTCGAAAAAGAGTAGGTATGTGCTAGTAAAGCCGTTCCTGATATGTTGTAACCCTATCTTACGCACTTTATGATTCAATACAAAATTATAATTTAAAGACTTAAAGATGTATTTTCTATTTAATTCAAATGTTGCTTAATTTTGGAACACCCGCAAATGTATCGACATGGATACCCGAGACAAAGATTTCTGTCAGTCCCACTGATGACACCATGGTTTCAAGCAGAGGCGAGAGCTCTTCAGCACTGCATAAGAGAAATAGCAAGACAAGACTCCAAAAGTAGGTCAATAGCTATATTCTCCGACAGCCAGGCGCTACTAAGAGCACTAAGCTCGACAAAGGTCGAACCTAACCTAGTGTGAGACTGTATACGTGCTCTTAATGAACTTGGCTGTCACAAAAAAGTAACAATAACATGGGTCCCAAGACACGGAGGACATCCGGGGAATTACAAAGCAGACGAACTGACCAAACAAGGCTTGTCAAAAGTAGTAACTGGCCCCTCCTGTGGAATCTACAAATCCGCAATTAAACGATTCATAAAAAAAATTGTTGGAGACTCAGGCCCAAACCTGGTGGACGATATCACCAGGACAGAGACAGGCGAAACAGTTTCTTAAGAAACGATCGCCAAAATTCACGACCGAACTTCTGAACAAAGACAGGAAAATGGTCAAAAGAATAGTAGGTCTGATGACAGGACACTGCAAGCTCAACAAACATATGAGCAAAATAGGCCTGGTGGAAGAAGCACTATGCAGATTCTGCACCTAAGCTTCTCTGGCAGGGCTAATAGGACTACTAATCAAAGAGGCAAAGCTAGAGCTGGTCATCTGAGATAAGTAGGGATCCACAATAGATCTGAAAAGGTCGCGGTAGAACAGGTGCTGGTGCCACCCTTATAACATTTAATCTAATCTAATCGACATGGTTGGCATAAAACACACATGATTGACAGCAAGAATGTCGATAAATTTGCGGGTATATAAAGGATGATTGGTGGTCAATGATTTGATCACCCTTGGCAAACTCAATCCAGATCCAGAAGGATGTTCCAAAATTAAGCAACATTTGAATTAAATAGAAAAAACATCTTTTAGTCTTTAAATTGTAATTTTGTATTGAATCATAAATTGCGTAGGATAGGGTTACAACATATCGGGAAATTGGTCACCACGGCTTTACTGGCACATACGCATTTTTTCCAAAATTTCCTTGGCCATCTCTTTAAAACAATTCAATACATAAAAAATAAATCAAAATTACTTAAGAAGTTGCTGCAGAGTAAAAATCCTGAAGATATGATTTTTACTCTGCAGCAACTTCTTAAGTAATTTTGATTTTTCCTCATCTTGACAAAGCGTGTTCGTATTATTTTCAGGTGCATTAACACCCAGAGGCACATACTTAATAACCCCTTCTTTATTTAGCATGACATATGCTTTCTTAATTTTGGCCTCCTTTGGGTTGTCCAGTGTCCCCAGGTACAATTATAGTACCTTCTGTTTCATTGAAAGTGTAGTAACACGTGGCTCAATAAGTCTCCGGTCTAACTAAGAAAACCAATTTTTTTTATTGAAATTTCACTTTATTCATCAATATACTTCAAGAGTGATACATTAATTCCAACGCTCCTCTAACTTTTCATTGCTCTTTTTGTAAAAATATTTGTCTTTACTCTCAAAATAAGCCTTAATTTCGGCAATCACTTCTTCATTTGAGCCAATTTTCTTTCCCTGGAGTATCTTTTTCATATCTGCAAAATGCCAGTAGTCGTTGGGTGGCAAATCAGAAGAGTACGGTGGGTGGGGGATCAATTCAAAGCGTAATTCATCCAGTTTAACTATTGTTTTCATCAACTTGTGACACAGGTGAAACAACACCTTTTTCTTTTGCAAATGGGGCCGTTTTTTCTTGATTTCTGCACTCAAGCGATCTAATAATGCCATAATATTAACTATTGATAGTTTCTCAAGATAGTCGATTAAAAAAATTTCATCTGCATCCCAGAATACGGATGCCATAATCTTGCCAGCCGACTTTTAAGTTTTTGGTCGTTTTGGATGACTTTCGCCGGCTTTTGTCCACTCAGCTGGTTAACTTTATAAATGTTTCACTCATTGTCACATATCGATGTAAGAACGTATTTTTATTTACTTGATCAGCTCCAAACAGCGGCGTGAGCAAACGTGGCACCCACTTAGAAAGCAACTTGCGCAGCTCAAATTTTTATTGTAAAATTGTAAAGACACTACCTTCTGATATATTCAAGGTATCAGCTATTTCACACAACTTCATTTTACGGTTTTTGAAAACTATTTTGTTGATATTTTTATAGTTTAAAAATAATTTATTTATTAGCGTATAGAAACTCTAGCTGTGTCTAGTTTGATTTAATGCATTGGTTGCTCTCTGTTGCTCTCTTAGGCTTATTTTTAACACCCCCATTTTAAATTCAACACAGTGTTAGTATTCGGTTATGTTTAAAATTATATCTTTGAACTTGGGTTGTCAAACTTCTTGAGGTATTATATCTCAAGCAACCTGTAATTCGTTTAGAAGAGCTTACAGTGTATGTGGAGGATGCTCTAAGTTCTTCTGTCCATAATGTTTCTTATGTACTCAATGGGCGAAAGATTAGGAGATCGTGTGGGCATGGTAAGATATTGACATTATATTCCGTAAATTAACCAAAGAAATTCTGTCAATATGGGAAGGGTATTGAATTGCTAGTAAAGTGGGTCTCCTGCTGCTAAAGAAACGGAAATATTTGTATGTCTATCAATTCATCAACATATCGCGGGGCGTTCATATTGTCTCAGATAAATACTAAACGAGATCCATTTGTGATGACCTTTGTTAGCTAACCAAAGATCATGAAAATAACACACAGTTTATTCCTTACTTGTGAACCTTGTGAACGAAAATGTAGATTTAACACTTAATAAACAAGTAAAGTAAGGAATAAACTGTGTTATTTTCATTTACAAAACACTTCACGTAAACTCAAACCAACAATAGTAACCATAGATCGGCAATTGAGCTGGTACTGGAGAATGGGTTTCTTGTTACCACAAGTCGAATATGGCGGCTAATATCCCAGTTGCTCTTCTTTGTCGCCAGGTTCCTCTTCTGTAAGAACTTAATTCAAACATTGTCATTAGGCAAAACATTTTTTTGGATTTTAATAAATATTCTATATGTTCTTATAACCTTCGATGTATAAATTTAAAAAAATCAAGACACAACTACCATCTTTAAGTCTAAAATTGCATTTAGACAAGTTGTATAAAAATAATGATTATGTTGCATTTGGTACTTGCAACAAGCATACAAATAATTGAGAGAATGTCCAAATAATTAATTATGAAATTAAATATTTAAAATATTAGCAATGATTCAACACTGAATATTTATTGCACCTGAGAGTTTTAATACGATTATGTTTAAAAATAAACCGAGTTCGGGAATGTCACCAGCAAAGATTAAATTTAACCACGTAATATTATTGAGGTCACGACATGTGAGTGCTAGACTAAATGAAATAACAAAGCTTTTCAGTTGTTTGTTAAAAAGTGTGAGTGAATAGATGTAAAAATATGAAAAAATAAAAATGAATTTGCGGCGATATTATTATAATGATAATGGCAAATATTAAATAGCGTAAAAAGTTTATCATCTGCAAATACGTGTTTCGACCTTTTATATAAAATATAATCATGTAAGCATAGTTTATAATATTTTGTGACATGTATAAATACAGTTTTTTAAGGGATTTACTGTCCTTAACAAATATTTATGGTGGAAAATTTAATATTAATACTTTTAGCTCAATAATTTAGATCGTAAAAAACGTAAAGTGTATGTGCTAACTGGAGAAATGTTATTTATAATTGTAATTAACACCACACACATACAAAATTTATCATATAATAATTGTTTTCTTGTGAAATTTTATTTTCTTAATTTATTAGCAATAAATATTTATAATTAACTTTAATGGCCAAACTAATGAAGCTAGATTATAGGTATAAAAATAACTATTTGGCTTCCAGGTAGTCTAGAAATCCCATCTACGTAATGTGTGTTGTTTAGTTTAATGATGAAGGAATGTTCTTATAAAATAGGTGTTTTATTAAAATAAATATTAAAATTATTAAGCTCTCTGGACGTCAAAACTACAACAATTTCCGTATAAAGTTGCTGCTCTAAGACATAATCACAGTGGATCCTTATTTTTATTGCTTTTAATTTCAGAAAATCGTCTTCCAACTAATAATTTATTACTGTAAACGAACATTGATTGCATTTATCAAAATAATAATTTTGATCTAATTTAAACTATACAGTGACAATTACTCAAAATTGTGAGAAAACACCAAGAGTTTAATTAATTTTTAATTGACAATTACTCAGTGAAATGGAAATTGCCAAAATGGGGTTGAATTTTTTAAAATATAAAAAAAAAATATATAAAATATAACTAACTTTTTTATTAATAATGAGTTGGTATGTCCCTTTTGGTACACTACTCTTCGTGGATTCGATTCTAGTAGATGGTCGATAATCTCTTAAGGTATTGAATCCAAAACCGCATGTATTTCATGCCGAAGAGCTTGCAGCGTCTGAGAAGGATGGTGTAAGTTCATTAATCCCGACAATGTCCCATACATGCTTAGTGGGCGAAGGGTCAGGAGATCCTGGTGTTATGGCAAGATATTGACATTATCTTTCGCAAATCCGTTCATAGAAACTCTTGAAATATGGGGATAGGCATTGTCTTGCTGGAAATGTGTTTCTTTAAACTGATAAAGAAACGGAAGCATGTGGAGTTTTATCACCTAATTCATATATCACTGGGTGTTAATATTGACCCGGATGGATACTAAACGAGACTTACTTTTATAAGTTTTACCCCCATGCGATAATCCCTACAGGTTGATGCACAGGCCTCTCAGAAGAAAATTTCATGTTGCAATGTTCTCCATGTCTTCGTCTGTTCCTCACATGATCCAAACAGAATCGGTATTCATCACTAAACACCACCCTATGCTACCCTAGGTACCAGTGCAGTCGCAACCTACACCACTGCAAACGTTGCTGTCAGTGTTGAGTGATTACTAATAACAGAAGATGTGGCTAATAGAATTGCAGGCCGAATGTTTCGTTTCAGCTGTAAACCGTTCGAAGGGTTTGGGGAAGAACTTCGTTAGCTAACCATAAATCGGCAATTTATTCGCTAATAATATTTAATAAAAAATTTCTACTGAATATTAATCACTGACTTACTTTTAGCACCAAAATTCTTGAAGAAAACACGTTTCTTTTTAAACAGAGTGATTTTGGAATAAATTGAAACTTTTCAAGAAATCTAATATCAATATTAGAAAAGAATATAATAATAATAATATATATTTATTTATTCCTTAACAGACACAAGTCTAATTACAGATAAATTTATAAAGTAATATAAATATAATTATAGGACAATTAAAGTAACCGCATTAAATACAAATGTATACATACAATACACGCGTATTTGTTTACATATATACGTATAATATACACACCTACATTAAAAAAAACTGACATATTAGAATATAATCTAAACATATATAAAACTAATAAGGTTTCCTTAAAATATATATTAAAACAAACAAGATCTGAGTGTTCTAATGAACTCATCTTTGTTGTTAAAGATATCTGCGCCATATTGAATGTTACGATAGTATTGAATAATCATATTAAGTAGCGAAAAAGAACGATAATTTGTTCTTGGTGTTTTATACGCAAAGGAGTACTTATCTCTAGAACATGTACGGGGCACAGCAAAATTTATTTGTCTTAATAAATCAGCATTATCATAATAATTGTGTAACAATATATAGGTCTAGAATTAAAAAATAGCGATGTATATTATGTACTGATATAAATTTAAATTCTAGAAGCAATTCATTATAACATATACCGAGATGGGTATGTTTTGTATTTGTAGAAATACAAATATTTTAAAAATCACTTTTGAACCTTTTCAAGAATGTTGATGTACTTTAGGTAACCTGGGGACTAAACTGCAGCACAATATGTTAACTTAGATAACACAAGTGACTCATATAATCTAATTATTGTTCCAATTGAGTGAAAGCCTTTAGTATTATGTAAAATCCCAACACCTTGTAAGATTCAGAAGCAACACATTCAACATACCGAGATCTCGGATCAAACTGGAACGTGTGATGGTCGTACCGCTTAAGCTGTAGTTGAAAATAGTTGGTTTGTTTGTTCTATAAAATGACATAACATTACACTTAGTAGCGTTAATATCTATACCGTTATTAGTACACCACAACTACATTTTTGTAGTTCACAAATTGATGTCTGTTCGTTAAATAAGAGCACAACACTGACACTACATTACTATTTATGTTGGATGATTGCAGGTACTTCATTAACTTTGAGTGAGGCATATGATCAAACGCTTTACTTATGCCAGCGTATATTACATCAATTTGCTGACCTGCCTCTAAGTACATTGATAGTATTTCCGTGAAATTAATCAAGTTTGATTGTGTAGATCGATTCCGAATAAATCCATGTTGCTGATGTATAAACGTTGTTTTCAAGCAAGAATACAAATATTCAGCTAGAATACTTTAGAACACTTTGGAGAAATTTGTTATAATTGCTATAGGACGATAGTTCTTGATGTCACTTCGATCACCACGCTTAATTACTGGACAAACTTGAGGCATTTTCCAAGCTGAAGAAAATATTTCAGATTTAAAAATAAGTCAATATAAGTAGGCTAATGGCTTAGTTAAACTTGCGCGCAATCCTTAAGTAAAAAAGCTGGTACTTGATCATATCCTGCAATAAGTTTCGGCTTAAGCCTACGTAAATGTTGGTACCCGAGGTTTTCAGATATATAAAAGTTTACCATGACATCTGGTTCCATTTCGGCTGCAAGATTTTCAAATTTATCAGAATATGAATTCTGAAAATGTTTTGCAAAATCGTCTACAATATTTTGTGGAGAATCGTAAATAGCATCGTCAAGTTTCATATAACCTGGAATTCTAGACTTACCCTCTTTTTGTTTAATAAAAGACCAAAATTTTATTTGATAACTCACCAGCAAATTCTAATTTATGCCAACTATTTTTTTCCATTTTATTGTGTGCGTTTTAAAAATATTTATCTAAATATAAAAATATAAATATAAATAATAAATATTCTGTGAAACAAACCAAATGTTTTAAATTTCTAATCAAGATTTTTCAAATATGTTTCACCACGGGTTAAGTGAGCAATTAATTAAATATATTTCTTCAAGACTTCTTTTGCAATAGACTCATTGGGAAGAATAACTTTTACAGGACGTATTCCATTAAATTTGTTACCTACACGTATACTTTTAATCGGATCAGCCGACACATTCACATATTCAAAAATTGTTCTTATTTTGGTTGCGTTATTATTCGCAGCGCCATCAAATTGTATTAGTGAAGATGAATTAAAATTATCATTATTAGATTTCGCTTTGAGTTTTTCCAAACCGGCTTTCGAAATTTTGTTTCCGTTTTCAACAGCTTATTAAATTTAGAGATAATTACATTTAGAGAGAAACTCGTCCGTAAAAATCTCAAACTGCTTTTTTAATATAGAAGTTATTGTAGATTCGAGAGAGCTGATAAAATCTAAATGTACTGAATTGGAGAGTTGAGAGCATTTTAGACAAGTCCATTTATCCCCATTCACTTTTTTAGATTCATTCATATAATATTCGATTTTAGGTTCAGGCAAGGCAACGCATGAATATGCGAAACTTTGAGACTTTACGAGGTGTAGAGTATATTACCATAAAGTTTTATTAAAAATATTTTTTGATGCATGAAATTTCGGTAATTGATGAATTGTTGATGCATTCACTTTAGAAATATGGAAAAAAGTTTAAACAGAAACAACTTTCGATAAATGACTGATCATTTTTAAAGAAATATTCGAAAATTATCTTAATCGACTATTCTTTTCCTTATTTTACTCTCTATAAATTGCATTGCGTGTTTTATTTATATTTTTATTATTTCGTTTATATCTATTATTTAAGAAAGAAGACCAAACTAACACAAAAATAAAATAGATAACAGTTTTATTGGTATTGAATGGCCGGGATTGGTCTTAATTTGGATCCTTATTTTATTCATAATAGTTCCATTACTGCTAAAACGTATCTTTTGAGTATTCTTCACTCACTCTTAATGATAAATGCACGTCCACATTGAGTGAACATCGTTGAAAATCGGATAGGTAAAATGGGATTTGACAGAATGGAATGGTTAGTTTTTTCTTCAAATAGCAAGATACGGATTAAAAATTGCTCTAAAAGAAGAATGAAAGGCGATTCAAGAAACATTGTTTAATATTTTAACTAATTCGTGCCAATCTATTTTTAGCGTTTGCGTAGCGAGATAATAAACAAGTTCATCTTGTTTTCCCCGTTTTCCGATTTTGGCAGAGTAAGTCGGAACATGTTTTAGCATGGGACCCAGTGGTAGTATATTGTTGTGAATTATAATAGATGATTAACATTAATAACTTAGTGTAGTTTAGATTACCACTCCGTTTCGATAGTCATTTATAACTGTAATTTATATTTCTATAACTATAGGTATCTTAGTTTAAAATATACAATGTAAATACCACAATAACTTTGGAAAAATGTTTTGTTAATAAATGCTCCCCTCAAATTATTTGTGATGAAAATTCAATAAATGTATCGACTCTGACAAAAGTACATAATGTTGAAGAGTGTATTTGTTTCAAGCGGCAACAAGTAAAATATGCTGAATTAATTATGAAAATAAAAGACCAATGATGGCGATCAGGTTTAAAAGTCAGGGAACTTATAATAATCTTTCTTCAATAAGAGTTCCTTTTTAAATTTTCAAACAACAGAATTTTTTGTAGATAAAGGGGGTATATTACTAAATTAAACTTATTGTATTCTGGAGATTTTTCAAAGTTTGGTAGTAGTTTGAGTACATATTTGCTAATGTTAATAGTTTTCTTTGTATTTAAAATTAAAGATTCATATTTCATAAATAATAAATAACCGACTCTGCGTCAACAAATTTCTACTTTTAAACTTTCCTCTGCACGTTTCTCTATAATTTGAATTAGGTGTTAATTTAAAAGCTTTCTTTTGTATAGTAAAAACGAATGAAATGAACAAAGGGAACCATAAAAGATCTCGTCATATCTCAGCGATGTTACTATATAGTGTCTTAAAGTCAAGAACACGTTTGAGATTCCTAAGAGTGCAACATATACAATTATACCTTAAATGTTGAATGTATTACAACGGAAAAATCCATTTTACTGTTCTCGTTTTTCTAGAACCCGATTCTAATAGGTTGAAGCCGGTCTTTAGCAGTAGTTGGCAGGTAACCAATAATTGGAGACTTTTTATTTCTTTTTTGCGTCGTTGTTTTTTTTAAATATATATAATGGCTATAATAATTAGGTTATTAAATAAGTAAATGTAAGATTGCCCCATCCTCGCTTTATTATTAATTAATAACATTAAAGTGATTAAACACACTTTCTACTTTTTGTCAACGATTTAATTATTACTTCTACTATTAGTCACTGCCATATGAATTAAATTGCAAACTGCAAAAGGTGAAATGGCGCCAAATACTTTTATTTGTATTAAAAGTTTCCTTTATAAAATTTTAATTATTGAATAGAAATAAAGATAAAGATGATGGTAATGACCTTTACTAGGCGATGGGTTTCTTTTCACAAAAGTAAATAATTTTAACGTAAGAGATATAGCTTACATCATCAGCATTAATAACAAAATAAATTTATCGAAATAATTAATGATGCCGTATTTTATAAAGTTACTCTTACAAAAGATAATTAATAATATATGATATGTGACCAATAATAAATAAATGAATAATAGATTATAACAGTAATAAGTATCATTTTATGAAATCATTGTAAAACATGTTTGATTATATAAACCTATAATAATGATGGAAAATCCGTAATTAAAGCGAAACAAAAAATCATTTTAATCGTAAATTTTTTTATGCATTTATAGTCTTCCTTACAGTTCCATATTGAAATAAAATAAGAATTCTGAAAAGTAAGCTAAAAGTTGAGTTTTCAATAGAGTTTGCACCAACAAAAAACTTGCCTAGTTTAGAGGCTAAACTTCCGGCCCTTACATACAAAATCCTGCACAAGTTACGACAGTAACATCGTTAAAAACCGTACGTCCCCAGTTAAAATGTAAAATTCCAGACGCTATTTAAATGCCTTTGTTAGACCAAAATCCGCTATTCCCTCGCTGCGGGAACGCTCGGCCATTAAATAATTGAGCAACGCCGCCCTCAATACTGCATTGTAGTTGCGACCAGTTTCGCAAATCCTGATCATGTGACGAGCATACGTTTTATTCATAAATAAATCTTGCGAAATATTCATGTTTTATTAATAGGTCGGATTGTTTTTCTCGTGCATGTTCTACGAAACAGAAGTTCATGGCACTGTAAACAAGGCGATAAATATTACTTAACTATCATGAATTCCACTATATTAGTTGAGCTATTATCAACCATATAAAGGCAATGTGATTAATTTTGCAGGCGTTTTGTGGAATTTAGTCAGTGAACGTAGTGATTTTATTTATTAGTTCTATTATAACAAATATCGACAGGCTGACTACAGCCACACAGCACAAAAAAACTTTATTTTAACTTACGTTTAAATTAAACTTTGTAGAGTTAATATAAAAAGCTTACGTAAACATTAAAATATTAACCATTGAAAAGTTTGCTTTAGGGATTTACAAGTTAATACATTTAATATTAGTGAAGCACAGTTTTACCCATTACTTATTTTACAGCTATATAATTTATTAACCCAACTTAATACTATTTAATACATACTACGCTTCCGCCATTTTATATTTTATCCAAAGATTTTTATGAGTCCCCACCTAGATTGATTTATAAGCAATGTATTTCCGGAATATCGACGGATTCGTTTTGATAAAACCCCGGAGAAGATTTATAATGATTTTATTCATGCGAAATTTAATGTATTGGGCTCTGACCTATATATCATAATACATTGGATTGCTTCTAGTATATTTCTCCCTTTTCAGATGCGACGACATCTTTGACAGTAGCACATAAAACTTCGTCATAAGTACTTTGAATTGGATTCGTATCAAATCAATAAGTCACTATAAATCAAATGAATTGTTGCATTGAAATATTTTCATGTAATAATTATGTTTACTTCATTTATTTATGTAATTTATCAATAAAATAACTTTAAAAAACCATTTAATTTTATTCGAAATTTATACATTTACTTATGATTTAAGAATATATTTATAAATACTTCACATTGCAGAACTACTGTCCTCAAGTGGCCTTTTGACAGTTAACACGAAAGTTGAAAAACGATGATTCATGATTCCTGTTGTCTGTGGCATCCTTATTATATCGTGCTAGCACCATCCTACGACACTTCAGCCGGGGTATGGTAAGAGTAAATGAAAGAGTTATGCCCCCCTATCCCTCGAAACCTAATATCATCAGAATCAGGGACCGAAATAGACCGAGAGTGGCCGAAGAGTTTGTCCAAGAGAAGACGGTAGTTCATAGGAGAAGCAAAAGTGACTCTAATGAAGGGGAGCTCTCACTGCAAGGTTGTGATGAGCACCGGAATCGCTTAGCAAAAGACTATCCACTTCCTCTAACAGAGCTCATACTGGATTGAATTTTGAGCCCCCCCCAACCACGACAAGGCGTATTCCTTCGGGGGGAACCTAACCTAACCTTTTATTTTTTATTTTTAGAGAGGTGGAATGCATTACGCACCGTCCCTTTAATACAGGGGTGTGTGGAACTTCTCCCATTATTCAAAAAGGGCCCTACCCACTTAACCACGTATTTTTAATCTCAAAAAAAGTGTGTCAGAACTGTATTAGTACGAGGGGCGTTTGAAAAATAAAAACTACTAACGTGTTTGGGGTAAACCTTTTTTATTTTTTGACATAGTCTTCTTTTAGGCTTATACACTTCGTCCAACGATGTTCTAGTTTGTTGATCCCTTCCGAATAATAAGATTTGTCCATGTCTGCAAAATATCCATTAGAGTCTGCAATCACCGCCTCGTTTGAATAAAATCTTTGTCCCGCTAGCCATTTCTTCAAATAGTAGTCCGAGGGAGCCAAGTCTGAAGAATAAGGGGGATGGGAAACGAGTTGGAATCCTATTTCCATTGATTTTGCGACCACAACTGCTGAGGTGTGTGCTGGTGCGTTGTCGTGATAGAAAAGGATTTTCTTGTGGGCCAATCGAGGGCGTTTTTCTTGCAGCTCGGTTTTCAAACCGTTAAATAACGATAAATAATATTTACCTGTAATGGTTTTACCATTTTCCAGATAATCGATGAGGATTATCCTTTGCGAATCCCAAACGACAGTCGCCATAACCTTTCCGGCCGAAGGAACGGTCTTCGCCTTTTTTTGTGCAGATTCCCCTTTGGTAACCCATTGTTTAGATTGTTGGTTGGTCTCAGGAGTATAGTAATGTATCCATGTTCCACCCACAGTGACGAAACGACGCTTAAAGTCCTCCGGATTCGTCTGGAACAGCTGCAAACTATCCTTGCAACACTTTACACGATTCCGTTTTTGGTCAGGCATGAGCAATCATGGCACCTTGCGGATAGCTTTCTCGTGTCCAAATGTTTATGCAAAATATTATGTACCCTTTCAGTCGAGATGCCCACAGCACTAGCAATCTCACGCACCTTAACTCTTCTGTCATCCATCACCATATTATGGATTTGATCAATGATTTCTGGAGTCGTAACCTCTACAGGCCGTCCAGAACGTTCAGCGTCACTTGTGCCCGTATGGCCAGTCCGAAAATTTTGAAACCACTTATAAACTGTTCTAATCGAAGGTGCAGTCACCATAATGTTTATTAATATTTTTCCTTGCTAATAAACTTAACCATTATTGAAAACAAATGTTTCACAAATGATCATTCAATAAAACCAATAAAAAAATGTTACGTAATTGCATTATTCGTTTAAGCTTAATTGAAAATAAGAATAGAGACAACATTTATTTTTAAAACACTGCACTGATTTCCCGAATTGAGTTGGTAAACCATCGATAATTTGGTCAATAGCAACAATGTTGTTGACAATAAATTTGATAAAATAGTTATTTATAGTACTACTGGTAGAAAATTAAGGATGCTCGAAAGTCAAATTTGATGATAAACAGTTGACTTCCTTTAGAAAATTGTTTATAGAATCTTTAAAAATTGTAATAATTGAATAGAAATTGAGTCTATTAATACCAAAACATAGGATTTTCTAAGGTGATACTTGAAAATTTGATAGTACTACTGGTAGAAATTTAGCGATGTTAGAAACTATAATTTGATGATCAAAAATTTCGAAAGTTGTTTCCAAATTTCTTAAACGTTATTGAAATTAAATTAAAATTGGGCGTATTATTTCCAAAGCACAAGAGTTTGTTAGGTAGTACTTAAAACTTTGATAGAAAATTAGCTATGCACGAAACTAATATTTGGTAATCAAAATTGGATTTTTAAAGAATGTTTTTTGAATCTTAGAAAATTATAACAATCAAATCAAATTAGGTCTATTAGTACCAAAGCATAGGAAATTGTAGGGTACTATTTAAAACTTCAATATTACCAGAGTGTAATCTAGTTTGAAAATAAAATTTGATAATCAAATATTGATTTTTTAGAGAAGAGGTTCTTTTAAAACAAAAACATATGACTATAGGATGGTATTTTAAACTTTGATAGTACTACTGCTACAAAATTAGCGATGCTCGAAACTAAATTTTGATGATCAAAAATTGACTTTAATTATAAAAATTGATTTAAAAAATAGATCTACATTTTCCAATATATAGGATTATATAGAATGGTACTTGAATCTTTGATAGTACTACTGCCAGAAAAAAAATGCGATGCTTTAAACTTAAATTTGATGATTAAAAAGTTACTTCTTTGGGGAAAATTTTTCTAAAATCTTTTAGAACTTTAATAATTCAATAAAAATTAAGTTAGAACTAATGGCTAAATCATAGAACTTTGCAGCTTAGTACTTAAATAATTGACAACACTACTGAGAAAAATTTAATGATTCACGAAACTGGAATTTTATGGTCAAATCTTTTTCTAGAATTTTGTTTTGCCTTTCTAAAGTAATGTTTAATCACCATACGAAATTCTTTTTCGTCCATTTCTTGAAAACACGAATGCCAAACACAAAGAAATAAACCAATATGGTTGCAACTTGGTGTTGGTTCATTCAAGAGATGCTACTAACGAAACATGACCTCGATACGCGACGGTGGTGCCATCTCTCGGACTTTGTACGGACTTTTCATACGCCCCTCGTAAATTACTTCTTTACACTTTTTTCCCTTCTCTGTTCATCCTATTCTTCTTCGTTCATCTTTCTCTTTCGTTCCAACCACATACTTTATATACTTGGCGATTTCCTTCCATTTTGCGTCGCTGTGTAGCGTTGTGTCCACAATGTTGCCAGGGTTTACTGTCGTCCCTATCTCGTTCTCCATTTCCTCACGTCTGTCTTTCCATTTGGGGTACTCAAAAAATGTGTGCTGTGCATCGTCCTTATTCCCGCAATATTCACAATTGTCGTCCGGTGCTAAGTGGAATCTTTTCAGATAGGCCTTGAAGCAGCCATGTCTGCTCATAATGTGTGCTGCCCTCATTCCTAGTAATCCATCTCTCTATTTGTGGTATTAGTTTCCTCGTCCATTCTCCAGTTGTTTCCCCTTCTCACTTGTTTTGCCACTTTTGTATCGTCTCTTCTATTAGCCTCCTTTTCTGATCTTGGTTTTTTCCCATTGCAGTTGTTCTCTCTTTCGCGATCAGTTCTTGAAGTGTATCTTGCTATTATGACCTGCAGTGTGTTTGTGGACACAGTTCTATATCCTCTCGAGATCCGCTGTGTCCTCTTCAGTAGTTTTCTGTATTTAGAAACATTCGGTGCTTCCTTCCGTGTCTTGTGAGCTTTCAGTGTATCGTTCCATGTCGCTTATGAGTATAACATTATTGATTCCACCACCGCACTTAGTGTTTTACGCTTCGTCTCTCCCCATCCTCCACTTCTTGGCATCAGTCTTGTGATAGCAGTTGTTGCTGCCGCTGCCTTTCTGTTGATATAGTTAATGTTTTCCTTGAAGCTTAGGCCCTTGTCAAATATTACTCCCAGGTATTTTATGCTTCCTTGGGGGGTCACTTCTTTCTCTCCAACTTGGAATGATATAGGGCCGTGTTTTTTGCGGCTACTTAAGAGTATCGCCTCTGTTATTTCCGGACAGAGCAGTAGTCTCTTCTGGTACATCCATTACTTTCTAGTGCTTCGTTCATCCTACCCATTAGTTTTTGCCGTCGTTATTACCGCCAAATCGTCTGCGTACGCAACCGTTTCAACCCCTTCTGGCATGTCCAATCTTAGAACTTCGTCGTTCAGAATATTCCACACTAGTTGCCCTAAGACTGATTTTTGTGGAACCCCTGCTGTCATTTCCATCGTATTACCTTCCCCTAGGCTTACAGTCTGGCTATTTAGATACGACTATAATCCTGATCAGATATGGACGAACGTTGTATCTTTCCAATTCCCTTATAATTTCTTTTTTACGTCTAGTGTGACTAACGAACATAGTTTTTTGAGGGTCTTCCTTCTCTATGTGGTTGCAATATGTAGTACCTTTTCTGTGGTGTTCGTTGTCGTCTGTCCTTCCCGAAATTAGTATTGCTGGTTTGATAGTCCTCCCAGTTGCTCAATCTCCTCTGTTATTCGATGCTCAATCATTTTTTCAAGTAGCTTGCCGAAGGTGTCTAACAAGCAGAGTGATCTATATGCTACTTTCTCGTCCCCGGTCTTCTTCGGCTTCAGTATAAGGATAAGTCTAGTCTTTTTCCATTCATGCGGGTATTGTCCGGTCTCTAGGATCTTGTTAAAGACATTTTGCACTGTTCATGATTCTTTCTCTGCTACTAACTTAACAATTTCAGGCGGAATTGCATCTGGGCCGGGTCTTTTTAAGCTTAATCTTAAGCGCGGCTTTTGCAAGTTCTTCCTTTGTAAATAGTTTTATTGTTTTTACCTAGGGCGTTATCCAGCGATTCGTCTGTTGCTGTGGGAAGAGTTTCTTGTAGACAGCTTTCTTTTCTTCTATGCATAATTCTTGAGCTGGCGGTCTGAGTTTCTTCAGAAACTAACTTAACCTAACCTTTTTTTTAACTGGTATACCCACTAAAAACCACCTCCCCATGTCGCCCTACCAACCCGCGGAACCGCCATCAGGCATTACTTCACGGGAGGGTAGGGTGTCGGTCTGTGTCTGTATGTGTGTGTGTGTGTGCAGTGTACGTGGGTTCGCTACTCCCAAATGGCTGTGCACGTCAACCACCCCTGCGGGAAACCTAACCTAACCTAACCTAACCTAATTATTTTCTATTTTTGTATTAGCATCCTTATCCAAGTTTTTTACATTTTTATAATATCACGTGAGTTATGGAGACAAACAATAAGGTTTATACTTTTAAGGGCAGCTTCATATCATAAATGATGAGATAGAATTTTGCTTTTTGAGAGTTTAAAAAAAAAGTATGTCTATCTGAACATCATTAACAACTTCAGAGAGTGAGTGGAAGAATAGGAATATTAGCTTTTAAACTTTAACAACGGAATTCATAAAAGAGTACAATAACTTAGAGGAATATATATATATATAAACACTCAATTATGCCACTATCTAACTAAAACTTAAAAATATAATCCTAAACAAAAAAAATATAACAGGCATCACACTATTCTGAACAAGAAAACACACTAGATGATAATAGGATATAATTTTCCAAAAAAATCATTGCCTTACATTTTAAATGGAAGTACTATAAATAATATTCTTTAGGAGAAGATGAAGGTATATAATTCAGCAAATTGACCTCGCCCGACGTTGCTTGACTTCGGTGATTGGACGAGAACCAATATAAGAACCAATATTTAAAATACAATGATGCATTTTTAATATAATTTGTCTTTTCATACAAGAATTATATTTTTTAAAAGACTTATGAGCTTTTAATTTTGTTACATATTCAAGTAACATAGCCCTTGTTAAAAACTGTAATGTAGGTTTTTATAGGTATCGTTCAGAAATTTTGTAATTAATTATAAATCGCACTTATATAATCAATTCGCAACATATAAAACATTTAGGACAGAATGTTGAAAAGCGAAAATTCCAGCTACAAATTTGTGTAGGAAAATCCATGATTAATGAACGAGGAAGTCCCACTCAAAGAAAACCCGTCGACGGGATTACGAAAACAAGGTGCTTTATTTTGGTAACTAGTGCATAATCGCGTATTCGTTTTTGGAATCCGGGGAATGCCAACGACTATCAGGTCTGGCCAATTTTACGCCTATTTATTACTAAGGCAGATGCTGGACGCGCAGAATTGGATCTTGTTCATAAGAAATTCCCGGAATACTCATTCAATCAATATGCGTTATAACTTTAGAAATGTTTTTTGAAAAAAGTTACTTCACTTACAAACTGCAGAGAATACTTGTTGAGAATGGAAAAGTCAAGTCAGGCATAGAAAAATAGTAAATAAAAGTAATAATTAGAATTAATTAAAATAATAAAGAAAATTAATAATAGTAAAGGTTTTCATTTTATTTAAAGGTTCTATTTATCAATCTTACCTTAGTTTGTAAAATGTATTAGAAAAGATTTCTGAAAAAGAATTATTAAGTAGGATTTTGAATTAATTATAAATGGTATTTGATTATTATTATGGTTGTAATAAAAATGTTACCTATTTATTGCATACTAAGCGAAATACGTTACAAACCTTATCTTAAAACGGATATTTAAATCAAATATAATGCATAGTTTATATTTTATATCTCGCTCCTTATTATTGTTATTAAAATGTAAATTATGCAAATTTAAGACCCCATTAAAACAGAATAATATATGTTTAAATGTTTTATTCTCTCAACTCTCCCCACCACACTCGACTCTTTTGATACGTGACATCAGTATGCTTAAGTAGATAATTTGGCACCCTTTATTATGTTATTCATTATTCATACTAATTTCATAAATCATAATACTGTAATTAAGTTAATTTTATTGCAACACGTTTTTTTTTTCTATCGCCATGACAGGAAACGTGTATTTGTGTGTGTGTGTGTGTGTGTGGAAAAAGCTCTCACAGTTTCGCCGATACAATTAAAGGCAAACATTGCATTACATTAGAATAAATGAAGTAATTAGTTGATTATACCACGCTGTAATTAATTAAATGATTTCATATTAATCACTCCATTCATTGCTGTAGTAATTAACATGGACAGGAAGGAAACAGGTAATGATATGTCATGAGAAATACATGAATCAAGTAATACGTATCATTTACTTTTAGTTTTTATTATATGAACGGCTTAAAACTATTGGGATATTATATTAATGATGGTTATTTTGTGACAGAATTGTGCAATTAGTAATTAAAAAATTAACACAAGTATACATCATTGTTTTAATTAGAGTTGATTGTTAAAGAAACAAAACAACTTTATATTAGATATAATTTCAGGCATAAAATAGATAATTACTAATACCATTGATAAAACCGAAATATATATCTGGTATAAAAATGCAAATGAAGGTGTGTATAAAAATATTTATTACCAAAGATATTTAGTACCTTCTAAATCATTACAAATTTGCTTATCATTAGGCTGCGATAAAAGTTAAAAACTCATTTCATTATATTTAATGCTTCAGTAATCATTTAAATACTAGTTTATATTATCCATGCATTATTCACTATAAATCCACGTCTTCAATATATCATGATAATATTTAATGGACATGTCCCGCTTTCAAAGTACGCCCCCATAAATCCATCTGCTTATGTTTTCCAAAGTTCTTGATTTACTGTAAAAGCCGGGATGCGTTACAAATTGAATCCGCCCATGGGGTTTGTGTACTTGTAACTTGGGATATTAGTTTAATTATCCGTACTTCGGCTCGAAGTAAAACTGATTAATCCTCGTGTAGTTGTTCCCTTTGTGAGCTTAAATAGTAGTAATAACAGTTAGTGCACTACTTGTATAAGTTAAAATAATTAAAGTACATATGCAATGTCTTCCTTATAATATCTTTTATATGAATAAAATATTTGTTTATTAATGCTGAAGAGTCTTTGGCCTGATATATAGATAGCGCCACCAACTAAAAACCCCTATACTTCCTATACCAATCTTAACTTAAATGCTCTCCGAATGTCATGGAATTTCGTTCACTATTTTACAAGTTATAGCTTTAGAAGTGACACTACCACTCGTACCCCTAAATTTATTTTTACTACCGAAAAAGTGAAATTTGTGTTTTGATTGAGCACTTTTTCCTTATGAAGAAAAACACTATTGAAGTTAAGGCATGGGTTGATAAATATTAAGCATATCTGCCCCACCCAAATCAACCATTAAATATTGGTTTGCTGAGTTTCGACATAACCGTACGAGCACAAATGATACATCATATTCAGGAAGGCCAGAAAATCAGTAAAATCGTGTTAAATGGCCGCAAAATGAAGATAGCCAACATCATGGGCTTATAAAAAGATCGCGTGGGTCATATCATTCATGATTATTTATATCTTCGATCTTCAAACCAAAATCTGGCCCTATTTAACCGCAATAAGAAGTTTTTGTTTTTTGTGCCAATGTCCAATTGGCAGAATGGTTATTGCCTGGCCAAACAATCAGCCGGAAAGGTTTTGGCCAGTATTTTCTCGGGATGCACATGACATGATATTTATTGACTATCTTAACCATGATAAAACTATCAATAAATAGTTGACAGTGGAAAATTGACAGTTACAAACTACACATAACAAATGACAGTTGACAGTTGACATTGGAAAATTGATGGTTGGCAGTTGGCACATGACAGATGACAGTTGGCAGAAAAACAGATGATGGTTTACAGATGGCAGCTAACAGATGACAGTTGTCAGTCGACAGCTAACATATGGTAGTTGGCGGATGACAGGTGACAGATAAATGGCTAAAGGGTGTTTCCATACGTGTTTTTATAAATCGACCTATATAATGTACATAGCGACGTTAATTCGTCCTGTTTAAACTTCAGTTTAGCCCTGCCATCTTCATCTCCATCATCCACGACAGTTCCCTTTATCAGTTGATCAATCTACATACCCTTCGTTGAGTGTATACTACCAAAACGTTCGTGGAATGTGCTCTAAATTGTTCGCATTAAACACTACCTCACCTTTATTAGAGCATGACGTTTTTATACTTACAGAAACGTGGCTGACGGACTCAGCATCCAATTCTGAATTAGGATATAAAGTTTACCGATGTGATCCTAATTGTATTGTTACGTCTCGTGGCGGTGGAGTTCTAGTTGCAGTATTTAATAGATACGCATCCTATAAAGTTCATAGTCACAGCAATTTCCATGAAGATTTGTATTCACATCGGTAGCTGCAAAATTATATTTGGAGCTGTTTATATACCACCTAACTCTGATTGTGCAGTTTATCAAAGTCAGTCTGTGGAATTAATTTCTAACTCTTAACAAATTGCTATTCGCAACTTGGATTAACGATCAATACGATATTCGAACTGATTCTACCTGTACTAAAACCTCCTTCGTGTCCAACACTTTTGATTATACAAGGCGGGGCAAAAGTCCCGTTACCATTTTGATTGCCTATAACTCAAAAAAAAGGTAAGTAAGTTTTTTTTTCGTTATGATTGGAAAATTATATCGGCTAATTGGTGACCGCGATTCGCTATGCAACTTTCTGCTCTTTTTAGGGCCTTTTTAATGACATCCTTCAACAGATCGGGCTGAAGTTCTTCAATTTCGTGACGGATATTGTCTTTAAGATGTTAAATCGTTTGGGGCTTTTTCACATAAATTTTTGATTTTAAAAAACCCCACAAGAAAAAGTTTGCTTAGTCTTCGTGGAAAAACGTCATTCAATAATTGAATTGTTGAACGAGCTGTGTGTGCTGTGGCCCCATCTTGCTGAAACCACATGTCCTCTAGTCCTTGCTCTTCCATTTCAGGCACAAGAAAATTTCGAATCATGTCTTGGTACCGTTCAGCATTAACAGTAACTCCAACACCTTGGTTATTTTCAAAAAAATAGGGACCAATGATGTTTCCAGCATGAATACCACGCCATACAGTTGTTTTTAGTGGATGTAATGATGTTTCATGAATTCATTGAGGATTGTGTGTTCCCCAAAACCAACTCTTCTGTTTATTGACGTGGCCACTGAGAAGAAAATGGGCTTCATCGCTCATTATCAATTTAGATGAAAAATCTTCAATTTCACCAGACAGCCTTAGGTGTGCATTACTGTACTCAACTCGTTGATCATGATCTCTCGGTAGCAATTTTTGGGCTAATTGTATTTTGTACGGGAACATTTTCAAATCAGTTTTCAAAATTCGCCTTAAACTGCGTGCAGAAATGTGTAACTGGGAACCACGTCTCCGAATTGATATTTCTGGAGACTCTGCAACACTATCGCGCACCAGAGCCACATTTTTAGCGTTGCGAGACGTCCGTTGTCTTCAAGAACGAGGCCTGTCTGCTGTCGTACCGTACTGTCGAAAATTTGCATGTAAACGATAAATTGTGGTTTTGTGAGACAATGAACGATTAGGATATTTTTGACGCAATTTCCGCTGAGTGGCAATAATGGAACGAATAATTTCAATAAATACTGTCACTATTTCTGCTCGTTCTTGTGGCGTATATTTATCCATAATAAAATTTGGACGCCTACACAACACAATAGTTACAACGAAACTGAGCTAAACGTCACAGAACCAAGATGGCGCGCAATCAAAATGGTAGCGGGACTTTTGCCCCACCTGTTAAAACTGTCGCCAACTAAATTGTTTAAAATTGTATTGTATGTAAATTCTTATAATTCGAATTCTGTTATGCAAGATCTCATTTTTGCGCCATCTGAATTTAAATCTCTCTGAATTGACGTCTTTAATTTTACTCTGTGATGCCCACCATTAGATATTACTATTAAATTAGAAACTTCAATTGATAACATACGGCTAGGTAATAAGAATGTACTAGTTTATGATTTTATGCCCACGGGTTATACATCAGTCAACAATGTCCTTCTTAATGTATGGTGGGATGCTTTATTCAAGAGTTGCAGCATCGATGTCGCCTGCGATTTATTCTATTCCATTATTTTTGGGATATTAGATCAACATGTACCTAAAATATGTCCGGTCCGCAAGAAGACTTCGCTCAGTACTGCTTTTAAAAATCTTGTACTTTTGAAAAAAAGATTACATAAATCGTATAAGTTATCTCGGTGCCCCTCTGATTACTCTAAATTTAGTATTATTCGTGATTAGTGCAAGAATGTTATTCCAACCATATTCTAAAAAGTGAAAATTCTATTAAAAGTAACCCAAAAGCCTTTTGGGGTTACGTTAGTCGTAAACGGAATTCCAATCATATTCCTTCGACCATTGTAGATGGTGACTTAATTATTTCCAGTAAAGAGGGAATAGTTGACCAATTTCTTCAATATTTTGGTAGTGTTTATCGACCGCCAACTACCACTGATAATGTAAATAATAGTTCGAACTCGAACACTAATATTAATGATGTTCTGATTGAACTTATTTCTTTGAAGGCCAATAACTCTCTTGTTTCTGATGGGCTACCCGCATTTTTTCATTTATAACTGTGTGCTGTCCTTTATGGTTATTATATAACCTATTTATATCTACGGGAACATTTCCCAAATGTTGAAAGAGTTAATTTATTACACGGATTCATAAATCTGGCGAAGTATATCGGTGGTGCTTAAGATATTCGAAAAGTTACTTACTTCCAACTTAACAGCAGTTTATCAATCTTCAATCTCCATTTACCAACACGGCTTCAGAACAGGAAAATTGACTTCGACCAATATTTTGATTAATAAATCGTATATTGTCGATGCTTTCGCTGACAGATGTCAGGTAGATTCTATCTACACTGACTTCTCGAAAGCGTTTGATACGATAATCAGAAAATCTTGCTTGATAAATTGTGTTGTTTTGGTTTTCACGGTACCCTATTGGACTGGCTAAAATCATATCTGACCAACAGGACTCAATATGTTCGTATTGGGTGCTGTGTTTCTCGTCCTATTGACATGACATTTTATAAATGATGTATTGGGCTGTTTTTTACATGGAAGTGCTTGCTATTTGCATCATTACGATATGAATATTTTTATGAAAGTTCAATCAATTCAAGTTGCGTCATTACTTCAATCTGACTTACAAACATTTAGGCAGTGGTGTAATGAAAATAAGCTGGCACTCAACCTTAAAAATTGCAATGTGATCACCTTCTCTAGACGTCAATCCACATGGGTATATGACTACTCTCTTCTGGGTTAACCTTTATCACGAGTCAACTGCATTAAAGACCTTGGCGTTACCTTGAATAACAACTTAAATTTTTCAAGTCATATTTCTAATATTTCCAAATACTATCAGCCTTTGGGTTTTATTAAACTTAACGGGATATGTTTTGCACATTAAATCCCTTTTTATAACGCTCTTGTTCGCCCACAGCTGGAGTATTGTTCCAGTGTCTGGTCTCCGCATACTAGTGTAAATAAAGGAAAAATTAAGCGGGTTCAGAAAAAGTTTGAACGGTTTTTGTCAATCAAATGTAATGTACCTTACAGCTACCAACATGGACTATCAACCTTCAAGATTACTAGTCTTGAAACAGGACGGTTTAATTCTGATGATATACTTGTACACAAAATCGTTCAAAACCATATCGATTGTCCTCCTGACCTTCCCAATTTAATGGGCATTCGTGTACTTCCTCGCCGCTTACTTGATAATAGTTTAGTTTAGTTTATAAAATATATAAGTCCTTTACGTTGTAGAAAATTAACTAATAATTAGAAAAAACACGAAAATATTTCGTAAAATCTACAACAAATGAGTCTTATTAAGACTACAAGAACAAACCACTTTTGAAACAACTACTTCTCTAGCTAATACTTCGACAGACATTGACAGTGGTTTGTTCTTGTAGTCTTAATAAGACTCATTTGTTGTAGATTTTACGAAATATTTTCGTGTTTTTTCTAATTATTAGTTAGTTTAGTTTATTGACTTCTACAAAAAGTATATGAAATAACATACATTTACAATAACTTGAAATTTAGATCGCAAGACTTGAAGACGGAGTTCACATGGCAGTGTTCTTCCACTCAAACCATTATTATTTCCTGTAGCCGATGATGATCAAGAGGTGATTATTACCATTGAGGCAATATTTTTGCCATTGCTAGTGGTTTTTGTCCAATTTTAGTTATTTTATGACATTTATATATATCACATTCAATGTTCCCTTTCAAAGGATGGATTATGCCCTGCACTCGACCGCAACGAGAATTTTAAGGAACGCAGTCACCAACTTTGATTTTTTTGTTGACTCCTTAAGTAGTTTGCGTCGGATACTTAATAATGTGTAATGTGTTTGTTATTATCAGAAATTTTTAATTATTTATTTAGTGTTTAGTATTTAATGATCGTTTGTACTTGTACACTGTAAATGGCTTCCGTTAATAAACGCACTATTATTATTATTATAAGAGTTGACAGATGACAGTTGACGGATGATAGTTGACAGAGAAAAGTTGACAGATGACAGTTGACCAATGATAGTTGACAGTTAACATGTGATAGATGGCAGTTGATAGATGACAAATAGCAATTGACACATCAAAGATGCCAGTTGACTGTCATCACTGTGGTTCACCTATTGGGAAAGTTATTAAATAGCCTATAGAATACTACTTTCTCTTTCAGTCCGTGGGTTGCCTTACCAGTTTGCTTTTATTTAAGTCAACATGAGGGACTCCGTGGTTGTGAAAATTGTGTCCACTGTCTGTTCTTACTGTTTCCTTATCAATTGCATTATCGATTGGATGACAAAGCCAAGGTCAATCGGCCACATTGGCAAAGAAAAAAAAACTTGAGAATGCGAATAGTATTAAAAGATACTTTGAAATTATGAATAATTTGATTGCTATTACATCGTTATCGAATTTTCTTTGTTACGCCAATGAATTCAGAACAATTGTATACCAAACACATGCACATGTTACTATGGGGTGAAAGCTCTGGCCAAAAGGAAAGCATCCAAAATCAATGAAAATAAATCTATGCGTTTATTTAATAACTACCTCTTAAAAATACAACAGCGCAACACATAAAGCAAGATGAAGAAATATATATACTTATCTTCACTTAAAAGAAAAAACAATACAGACATAGGAGATCAAAGTCGCATAATATTTAGGATAAAGTTAAAAACTCTGACTGGTATTCTTAGCGGATATTGCCAGCTGAATAAACATCGGCCAGCAATAAAAAGTTCTTTAGGCCTCACTTGTCAAGAACGCCTGGCTTTATGAATTATAAATAAATAAAACTAAGGGGCTTCATGGCCATGACCTTGAAAAATCTATTCATTAGCAAAAACCTAAATCACTTAATAAAACACTGACGTAATGTAAGATTTCAAAAAATCGTTTTATTGTTTAGCACACAATAAAACGATTTTTTGAAACGTTACATTACGTTAGTGTTTTATTAAGTGATAATATGGAGATTCAACAAGTAACAGCCTCCTAAATGTTGAAGAGTGATTGAAGAACTTTTCTTTCAACGCTTTTGGTGGAGTATAATATGCTCTAGTTATTGTCTAAATACGATGATATTGTCAACCCCCTATTAACACCTACACCTTAATCTGCATAACAAAAGTTCCAAAGAAATTTTCACAACTCAATTACATAACCCCAAATTATTATAAAAAATAAATTGCTATTATGATTTGATTTTGTAAACTAAAGTTGTAATCAATCTATTTATAAATGTTTCATGAAAAAGTGTTTCAAGTTTAATATGTGTCCTATAGTAATCACGAATCTGTGCTTAGTTTTTTTCCAGCACGTCAGGTTTTCAGGAAAAGTGTGTTCGAAATTTTTCATAGAAACTGCCAAAAATATTGGGAAAATATTTATTGAAACTATATTTAATAGAAAATTACACGGCAAAATTGAGTTATTCATTAAAAAAACAATAAAGTATAATCTACGTTAGAAAATCGTTGGTTTTTTTGAATAAAATAGTTCTCTTTTTCCCTCAAAACTGCCTTTTGTAGTTTTCTTTTTGTAAATTTTTGTGAGCGAGTCTCTCTTCAAGGTCCAGCAGTAATCAGCCATCATCCTAATATCTCATCTTCCTTGGTAACTTTTCTCAATCTCCTTTATGTCTTAATAGAACCTCTCTCCCTGTTCCTCGCTGACAGCTCCAAGATTTGCGGGAAAAGAGTCAACGTGGGAATACAGAAAACGAAGTTTGGCGTTCATATTGCATTCCAGTTTTTATAATTTTCGACCATTTTGGCTATAATTTCTTTGTAGTTTGGAGACTTGTTGTTTCCAAGGAAGCCGTCTATGACATTTCGAAAGAACTCCATGCTTCAGATTCATCCTGGGTCTGGAACAATCTGTCACTTTGATGATTGCTGTTGGATGGTGTGAAGAAAAGGTGGAGGAATGGGAATTCCTAATCCATGAAGTACAGGTCGTTTAGCATACGGTAAATTAGGATACTGAATAGTATGTTTATGAAAAATCTTGACTAAGGCTCAAACCAAATACACATTCAGAATCAACGTACCCGTATTAGCTAATGACACTTATCAAATTCAAAATACCAAAAATGATGTCGGTCTGTGTAATTATTGAGTATTAAAGTGTGCATTAAAATATATCGCAATTAAATTAAACAATATATATTTTATCGGAGATAAAAATAGCTGTAATAACATAGAAGAAAATTATTGCAGGAAATGCGGACGCGGTAGGTGTTATTAAAGGTAACGATGGGAACGTCATTTTCATGGGAAAATCCAGACATCGACCACGGAAAATTTCAAGTACTTTTATTTATAAGTTCACTGTTACCATTATCTGCCTAATTGAACGAATCGTCGTTATTACATTCGTTAGGATTCGAGCATCTTAATCCATCGATCTTATAATCTCCTGCGTATATATTTGTCTCTATAATTGAGCTTGTTACTTCAGAGAATTTCCTCGTTGCTCGCTAAGACTATTAATAAATTGGATCCTAATTGAAAATGTAAAGGACGTCATTAATTCAACTGGTATTGTACTAAACAAACAGAAGCTGGTGGAATATTGTTGATTTATATGTGACGTAATATTAATTAAAATCTATAAATTAATTTCGTATCATTATTTATTTAATTTAAATTACGATGGTATTTACTTTTGATTTGTTAATTTAATTGTGTTGTCAGTGTGTTGTACTCTCTTCTTTGTTTACTCGCTGGATTTTGACGTACACTTCCTTTAAAAACTGATATAAATGATTATTATTTTAAATAAAATCAAACAAAACACGAACTATTTTAAAACTAATTTTAAGATATAAGTATTAGTTGAAATTAATAAATTCGATAACTTTATTAATCACAATATAGTGGTAAAACAAAGTTATCGAGTTTTAATTGTTTATTTTGTATGCGCCAAAAAGTAGAAGCTTTTATAAACATGAAAAAAATATATATATTATATTATCATTGAGATAAATATTTAAAAGTATTAGAATATGAAAAGTATAAAGAATTTATTGTGTTAATATACCAATTTTATATTACATAATATTTTTGTACGTAAGAAGTGTGTATTATTAAATAATAAATATGTTTACTAAATAAATAAAAAACACCTTTATTGGCATAAAAATACAAATTACACTTCTTTTTTTCACTCCTCCTCACTTCTCTTCTTCCTTTCCCACCCCAACCTTCTCAGAATCCTTAACCTGGCCCCATCTTCTCTCACCCATTCCACTACCCGTCTACAAACTAAATAATAAATTTGTTAAACCAAAATTTTCATATCTATACATATTTAATGTCACTTTATCGAGACGATAAATTAAATTGTCACTTTACCTAATTTAATAAAAAGTTGAATTTTCTTGAATCAAATTTTTATTATTAATTAATTATCAAGTTTCCAAACGATTGTCAATCAAAATCAAATTAGACTCAGTTATTATATTACTTAAATAATTTTCTCACTTATCCTTTGGTGAAACATTATGTTATTATATTTAAATACCTATTTTTATCCATGACCTATTAATCCGTCTATCACATGAAAAAGGAATTAATTATTTCTATCAATTCATTGCCAAGCCCTTTCAAAATAAATTAATAATATCTAACGGTTCTCCTCTTTTTTTATGGCTACAAAAATAAATTCCACTTTATGTCAGATTATCTTTTTTTATATATAATATGTATGACATTTCGGAAATTAGGTGTTATTATCTTCCATTGTTTTTTTTTAGTTTCCCTCACTGCTCGCGTGCTTATGTGACATTTCGGAAATTGCGGAACATAACTTGAACGTAAATTAAATAACCCGTCACCCGAGAGAGGGGATGCCATAAAAGATAATGGCGGAGGCTGAATGATTCCTGGAAGATTAAGCATAATGGTGCCATCTCGGCTCCAGTTCCTAGTCAGATTATCGGCAACAAAAATTTCTCTCACCCTACATCTGACTGTATCCTATGAATGTTTTATCTGGATAAATATTTGCGTTGCAATTTCTTCATAAAAAAATTAAGTTTAATTAAAAAATTAATGATAAAATCTTATTATTATTATTATTAGCTCAAAGTAAATCAAATAAAACGGACTCAGTGATTTATCAAGGTTCAATATTATTATAACCTAGGGTCTACTTTATAGAAAAAAATTATTACACCACGAAAAATTAAACGTTTCTCTTAAGCTTAAAGTTGCATCGATCCAATATTTGTAACCGCCAGTAAGAAAAATGTTGAGTAGTACAGAAGAGTTTCAATGAAAACTTTTCCTAATTTATTATATAGGTTAACTGTAGATCAATTAATATTTACTTGCGAAAATATTATATATAATTAGACGAACGGAATTTCTATTTTTGAGTTCAATTCAATATAACGGCCTTACTTATTTATCAATCTTATATTTTATCAATGCAAATTGTCAAGCTATTGTAGAATAAACAGATTTTTCAAAGCCACTGTTCATATATCTCCGTTAATTACACTTTAAAACTTATTTTGAGATTTTGTAACAAAATAACAAAATAAATTATAAACTATTATTTTAATAGAAAATAATTCATTAATATCAATAATGATTTTATGAAAATGATTACCTATATTGTTCCTTTTATTATTATTAAACATTATAAATTTTAATTCTTTCCGGGTAATCTGAAAATATTTAGTATACCGTTTCTGTGTTTCTGGAAAGCATTTATAAATTCTGCTCTGATTACTCTCACTATTCTAAAAATAATAAATGTTCGTATATTTATTCTAGTTGGGGTTTTATTGTTGAAATATTGGATTAATGGGCATATATTACCATTAGTATAACAAGTTAAAGACCTTAGTGTATTATTAGATCAAAGTCTCCAATTCTCTAAACATATTGACATCATTTATTTCAAAGCTTTATAAATAAGTTTGTTGGAAACTTTTAATTAATTCTCATAAATTATTTAATTAATTAATAAGATAACTAAATGCAAGATGCATACATGGATTTAGTTACTACCTCAGAAATAGATGGATATGGAAATTCTAGTTTGAAAATGAATTGAAAGTATAGTCATTTAATAAAGTCCCTGTTATACAAACAAAGTTTAAGTGTTTTATTTGTGAATAATGATGTAAAACGTAGTAGAAACCGTTTCTGTTACAATTAGGGCTGATCTTATGCTCTTAACTCTTCTCGATATTTAACTAAGCATCATAAGATAGGCAGAACATTTTTTTCATTATTATAAAAATCATTTTAATGATTACTACGTGGTCTATATTATAGCTCGTAATCAGACTTAGATCGTTCATCAATTTAGTAATCATGACAAAACCGAATATACGCTAATTTAAGGGTACTGAATAAAAATGCATACCTCTAAATTAGTAGTAAGAGAACTTTAAGACGACGTTCACAGCGTGGTTATGTTCTTTCTAAAATTGTTATGTATGATGACTCACAATTACTTTAATATTGTTATCTGTTATAACCGAAAAAAATTGTGATGTGGTCATCTGTACTTTTATGAACACCGTTTTAGTTTAAGACTCATTGTATATGAAGTGTGTGTGGTCTCTGTACTACCCTCCAGTTTAAAATTATACATTTATATTTAAATTTAATAGTAATCTGCTTGTGATCTAATAGGTATTCAGAAAAAAAACTTGTGTATAATCTATAGATTTGGAGGTATGGATAAAGGCCACCCATTAAATTTCTCATTTGGGTAACTTCTATAGTTCTCTAAAGCAGACAGAAAAAGTATTACATCGGTATTACGTTCGTGGAATGGAATAGGAAGAGATGAAATAATATTGCAAAATTATTTTTTCTTTTTCAATATAGGTATTCACCTGCAACCTTAACACATTTCTCAGATCTATAAATAAATTTGTGAATACCTTCATGAAAATTGATTTATCATTTTCTGAAAAATATACATCATTTACTTCTACGTCGGTAGAATTTTCTCTTTTTTCGAATTTGGAAAGCTCTAATCAATGATAATGAAGCCCACCTTATGGAAAGCAGCCAACGCAACTCGACTCCTGTGCAAGAGCAGGACACATTTGGTTAAATATCCTCTTATTTTCTTTCTAATAGCCCTTTTTAACTACTCTAAAAATTAAAGCGTAGTATTCTCAGATTATAGAAACACCTTTTTCCTACTAATCAATCAACAAAATTCCTTCTGTGTCCCAGAAATCTATCGCCATGAGCTTTCCCACCGACTGCGACACCTTGAATGTCGTACCCTTTTTATACCACTGCATGGAATCTTGCTTAAACTCAAGTTTCATCCCCAGTAATAATTCGCTCCAAAAAAGCATCCTTGTATTTATTACACTGGTTTAAAAACGCACGCTAACACTCGACGCGCTGTTATTTTTGTGAGATACTCCAACCATTCCTGTGAGTGGTTTCTTCTTCGAACGTACATCCTCCAATATTAGTTTTTCGATTTTTACGATGAGATCTGAAGTGGTGACCTTAACAGACCGCCCAGGACGGTAATCGTCTTTGATTGATTCCCTGCCTTGCTTGAAGAGGTTGTACCACTTGTATAACACGGTTTTTCCTGGACGAGAGTTCCCGTAAACAGATGGTTTGAACACTTATTATTTGCTTTGTAAGGAACTTTATATTGGCGCAGAACTCTATTTTCTCCATACTTCACAATTTCTTCCGGATTTAGTTGTTTGATCGACGATAGTTCAAAGACTACTTGTCTACTAAGTCTCTGAATACCTTAGAATCTACGCGATTTTTGTAAAATCTACTTCAGATGCACGGAGTTTTTGCGGAAAAACTTTTTAACTCTTCCAAGAAAGATTAAAAGCTTAAGTAAAAAATTTCAGTTTAAAATCTTTATCGATTTTTGTGGACGTATACGCAAATATTTTTAAAAGTGGTCCAATTGAGCACAGAAGACCTCTAAACATGTATTTCTGGTAAAGTTTCCGATTTAATAAAATATGATTACAACACTTTTCCAAATTTTGCACAGGGAAAGTAAAAACTTACACAACTAACTAAAATTATACAACTATTTACAGTCAAAATGTTATCATTACGATGTTGTAAGTTTTGATATATTACGTTTGTTCTTATTCTTATTTGAAGTTATTTAGCTAGGAGGATGAGAAGTAGAATTCTTGCGATTTTGGGATCACGTGGAATAATGTAATAAGCATTTCAGGAATAGTTAGGCACGTGATCCTAAGTGATGTTAAGACTCTCATAGTACTTTTAACATATTATAGACTTTTTTAAGAATTGTAAATCTCTGAAACTAACTGTATCTGATTTATCGCCACGCAACTTCGAACTGGCCCAAAAATGCATTAAATAGATGGGCATTTTTTGGCTAGTTCGTAGTTGTGTGGCGATAAATCAGATGGAGTTGGTTTCACAGATTTGCAGTTCTTATAAAAGTCAATAATAGATTGATACAATTTTACTTTCAGCTTGATTTTTATACAAACCAAAAATATAATCTCTTAAATTAAATATACTCATGAAGCATTGACTTGATATTATAATTATTAATTGATTAAATGTTTGAGCTGTTGTAGAGTTTGTTTAAGTTGTGTTGCAATGCACCTTAGTGCATTATTAGACCAAAGCCTCCAATTCTCTAAACATATTGACATCATTTATTTCAAAGCTTTATAAATAAGTTTGTTAGAAACTTCTCATAAATTATTTAATTAATAAGATAACTAGATAACTGATGTATGCATCTTGCATTTAGATACTACCTCAGAAATAGTACGATATGTATGCTGATCTTATTCTCTTTAGAATTGATAATCTTTCTCATCAACACGCGTTCCACAACTATTCTCGATATTTACGTAGGGATGATAAGATAGGCAGGCATATTACAAAATAGTTTTTCTAGGAGAAGACTTCTCCTTGGGTTTATTATACAAATCATTTATGAAACCCTAAACATTGACAATGAATAATTTAAAAAATCAACGAAGTAGAATTTTTGACAATGTTTGTGTTTTGATTACTACGTGGTGTATATTATAGCTCGTAATCAGATTTTGATCGTTTATCAACTTAGCAAACATGACAAAAACGAATATACTCTAATTTTGAATGAATGTTTGAGCTATTGTAGAGTTTATTTAAGTTATATTGCAATGCACCAGATAAAATTGTATCAATAAATTTCTTAATTCTTAAAAAACGCTTGTTAAAGTCTATTCCAAGCAAATTAAATAAGAATCTCATCAGGAAAGACTTTTTGATTCCAAACTTCATGCTTAAGCAAGTCGGCTGATTTGCTAGAACGAGTGAGCCTTAAATGTGGCAATGTTTTATTTGGAATACTAAAACTCTGATTTATTAGTCCCAAATATTAGTTTTTGTACCAAAGTAATAGGAACTTACTTACTTTGTATATATATTCTACTAAAAAACAGCATAATAATGGAATTAATAGTTATTTAAGGTACAAGTGTAAAAAGTGATGCTTTATTGCACGAACTGGCGTTTTTTTAAAGCCAGGAGTGCCATAAAGAAACTTTTTACACGTGTGCCTTACAAAATTTTATCTTCGATCGCAAAGGATTTCAAAGAATATATTCTTATGAGTAATATTTTAATGTCATTTCAATAATTCAATTAATGAAAATATATTTTACCCGCAGTGCACTAATGAAAGCGTTACTTAGAAACCAGTAAACAAGTTGCACAAATGTCGGCCGCCATTATTATTTATGGAAAAAATGTTCGCTTTATTGTAATCGCTTCGACTTGTATTTAATGAAATTTTCAGAGTTCTTAAATCTGCCATTTGGTTTGTATTATATATTTTATTTATAGTTTATTAGTTATTTGTATCAATTAATAAAAAATTAAGTTTTTCGTCGAAATATATCTGTCAAATTTGACAATTCTGTGCAATAAAAACAGTTTGACATTACCGTGCAATAAAAACGTAAAAAAGCACTAGTGCTTTAAAAAGCCACTTTTACAATGAAAAATGATGCAAAGAGCGTCTACTTTTTGTACGATCGTAGATAAATAATAAGATAACTGATGCATGCACCTTGCATTTAGTTACTACCTCAGAAATAGTTCGATGGATATGAAAATTCTAGTTTGAAAATGAACAGTTAAAATTGTCGAAACTATAGACACTTAATCAAGTCCCTGTTATAGAAACAAAGTTTAAAAGTGATTTATTTGTGAACAATGATGTATAACGAAATAGAAGCCTTCACCGTTAACAATTAGGGCTGATCTTATTCTCTTAATTGTTTTCGATATTTATGTAGAGATTATAAGATACGCAGACGTATTACATAACATTTTTTTTCATTATACAAATCATTTATGAGACCCTAAACATCGACAACAATAGTAAATTTAGCATAAATCTGCTTGTGAACCAATTTATTTAATTAAATATGCATATATAACTTGGAAGATGAGATAGATGCAATTGACCCACCCCTCAGGTATATTATTTTCATTACTGAAGTGTTTTAGTTCTCCAAAACAAATACAAAATATTGGCTGATGTTAATAATTTTATAAACACTAGTTTGTGGTCTCCAGTTTAAAATTATAAATTTATATTTAAATTATATTTATATTAAATTTAATAGGAATCTGCTTGTTATCAAATAGGTATTCAGAAAACTCGTGTATGAGCTAACCACTAAATGTACATTAAATTTTTTACTTGACAGGAAAAGTATTACGCGGGTGTTTTTAAGTTCGTGTAATGGAAGAGAAGGAGATGAAATAATATTGCAAAATTATTATTTTTTTAAATATATTCATCTGCAACCTTAACACATTTCTCAGATCTATGAATTAACTTGTGAATACCTTCATAAAAATTGATTATCCTTTTCTGAAAAATATACATCCTTCACTTCTAAATCTGTTTTTTTTTTATTTGGAAAGCTATAATCAATTATATCGAAGCCCACCTTATGGAAAGCAGCCAACGCAACTCGACTCTTGTGAACAGGAGCATTGTAGTTGAAGAGCAGGACACCTTTGGTTAAATATCCTCCTCTTTTCTTTTCTGTGTCCTAGAAATCTATCGTCAAGAGCTTCCCCACCTTGAACTTCTTACACTTTTTTGGCCACTGCATGGAATCTTGCTTAGATTCAGGTACATAGTGATGAACCCAAGTTTCATTCCCGGTAACAATTTGCTCAAGAAAACTACCCTTGTATTTATTACACTGGTTTGAAAACGCACCCTAAGACACGACACTGACTGATGGAGGACCTTAAAAATGGTTGTTTCAGATACTCCAACCATTTTTGCGAGTTGTTTCTTCTTCGAACGTGCATCCTCCAATATTAGTTTTTCGATTTTTTCGATGCGATCTGAAGTGGTGACAGACCGCCCAGGACGATAATCGTCTTCAATTGATTCCCTGCCTTGCTTGAAGAGGTAGTGCCACTTGTATACCATGTTTTTTCCTGGACTAGAGTTCCCGTAAACAGAAGATATCTCTTCCAATATGGTTTGAACACTTTGAACTTTATATTGGCGCAGGTCTCTATTATCTCCGTACTTCACAATTTCTTCGGGATTGAGTTGCTTGATCGACGATAGTTCAAAGACTACTTGGTATATATACTAATTATAAGTCACTGAATTTTTTAGAACCTACTCGATTTTTGTAAAATCTATTTTTGAGAAAAGCTTTTTAACTTTTCCAAGATTAACAGCTTAAGTAAAAAGTTCCAGTTTAAAATCTTTATCGATTTTTGTGGACGTATACGCTTATATTTTTAAAACTGGTCCAATTGAGCACAGAAGACCTCTAAACATGTATTTCTGGTAAAGTTTCCGATTTAAAAAAATATGATTACAACACTTTCCCAAATTTTGCACAGGGAAAGTAAAAACTTACACAACTAACTAAAATTATACAACTATTTACAGTCGAAATGTTATCATTACGATGTTGTAAATTTTGATATATTACGTTTGTTCTTATTCTTATTTGAAGTTATTTAGCTAGGAGGATGAGAAGTAGAATTCTTGCGATTTTGGGATCACGTGGAATAATGTAATAAGCATTTCAGGAATAGTTAGGCACGTGATCCTAAGTGATGTTAAGACTCTCATAGTACTTTTAACATATTATTGACTTTTTTAAGAATTGCAAATCGCCCAGGACGATAATCGCCTTCAATTGATTCCCTACCTTGCTTGAAGAGGTTGTGCCACTTGTATACCATGGTTTTTCCTGGACTAGAATTCCCGTAAACAGATGATATCTCTTCCAATATGGTTTGAACACTTTGAACTTTATATTGGCGCAGAACTCTATTTTCTCCGTACTTCACAATTTCTTCCGGATTGAGTTGCTTGATCGACGATAGTTCAAAGACTACTTGGTATATATACTAATGATAAGTCACTGAATTTCTTAGAACCTACTCGATTTTTGTAAAATCTATTTTTGAGAAAAGCTTTTTAACTTTTCCAAGATTAACAGCTTAAGTAAAAAGTTTCAGTTTAAAATCTTTATCGATTTGTGTGGACGTATACGCATATATTTTTAAAAGTGGTCCGATTGAGCTCAGAAGACCTCTAAACATGTATTTCTGGTAAAGTTTCCGATTTAAAAAAATTGTGGTTACAACACTTTCCCAAATTTTGCACAGGGAAAGTAAAAACTGACACAACTAACTAAAATTATACAACTATTTACAGTCGAAATGTTATCATTACGATGTTGTAAGTTTTGATATATTACGTTTGTTCTTATTCTTATTCGAAGTTATTTAGTTAGGAGGATGAGAAGTAGAATTCTTTCGATTTTGGGATCACGTGGAATAATGTAATACGCATTTCAGGAATAGTTAGGCACGTGATCCTAAGTGATGTTAAGACTCTCATAGTACTTTTAACATATTATTGACTTTGTTAAGAATTGTAAATCTCTGAAACTAACTGTATATGATTTATCGCCACGCAACTTCGAACTGGCCCAAAAATGCATTAAATAGATGGGCATTTTTTGGCTAGTTCGTAGTTGTGTGGCGATAAATCAGGTAGTGTTGGTTTCACAGATTTGCAATTCTTATAAAAGTCAATAATAGATGGATATAATTTTACTTTCAGCTTGATTTTTATACAAACCAAAAATATAATCTCTTAAATTAAATATACACATGAAGCATTGATTTGATATTATAATTATTAATTGATTAAATGTTTGAGCTGTTGTAGAGTTTGTTTAAGTTGTGTTGCAATGCACCTTTGTGCATTATTAGACCAAAACCTCCAATTATCTAAACATATTGACATCATTTATTTCAAAGCTTTATAAATAAGTTTGTTAGAAACTTCTCATAAATTATTTAATTAATAAGATAACTAGATAACTGATGTATGCATCTTGCATTTAGATACTACCTCAGAAATAGTTCGATATGTATGCTGATCTTATTCTCTTTAGAATTGATAATCTTTCTCATCAACATGCGTTCCACAACTATTCTCGATATTTACGTAGGGATGATAAGATAGGCAGGCGTATTACAAAATAGTTTTTTCTAGGAGAAGACTTCTCCTTGGGTTTATTATACAAATCATTTATGAAACCCTAAACATTGACAATGGATAATTTAAAAAATCAACGAAGTAGAATTTTTGACAATTTTTGTGTTTTGATTACTACGTGGTGTATATTATAGCTCGTAATCAGATTTTGATCGTTCATCAATTTAGCAAACATGACAAAACCGAATATACTCTAATTTTGAATCAATGTTTGTATTGTAGAGTTTATTTAAGTTATATTGCAAGGCATCAGATAAAATTGTATCAATAAATTTCTTAATTCTTAAAAAACGCTTCTTAAAGTGTATTCCAAGCAAATTAAATAAGAATCTCATCAGGAAAGACTTTTTGATTCCAATCTTCATGTTTTAGCAAGTCGGCTGATTTGCTAGAACGAGTGAGCCTTAAATGTGGCAATGTTTTATTTGGAATACTAAAACTCTGATCTATTAGTCCCAAATATTAGTTCTTGTACCAAACTAATAGGAACTTACTTACTTTGTATATATATTCTACTAAAAAAAGTTAACAACATAATAATGGAATTAAAGGATTATAAAACTCCTATTTTTGACAGGACTACAAATAAAGCTATAAAACAAAATAATGAAATTCTTACAAATATATTAGTATAACAACTAAATAAAGTTATAACAGAAGGGATATACCCTGGATACATGAACAAAATAACAATAATCTACAAAAAAAGGTGACAAATAAGCCCGGAAAGCTATAGACCTATTTTACTTCTTATAAATATGAACAAAAATTATTTCAATTTCAAAAACACTCGGGAAAAACATCGGCAGCATATGACTTAATAAACTAAATCAAAATTAAGTTAGAAGAAACAGAAAAAGTAGGTGGAATTTACATTAATATGTAGAAGGACTTTGATACTGAGTCAAAAACCAAACTAATAGAAAAATTAAAGGCTGTGGGAATCAGGAATCAAAAAGACATACAACTTATAAATACTTAACAAACAGACCCCAAATAAAATAAACATGAAGAAAGCATACCGATGTTTTTAGAATATGGAATACTACAAGGAGGTATACTACCACCAATACTATACATAATATATACCAACGATATATTAGAACTAGATCTAAATGGCAAATCATATATATAAGCAGATGATATCTGCATTATATATTAGAGAAAAAAAACTACATCGAAATCCAAGAGAAGATCAATAATGATTTAACACTATTCGAAACTTGGTACTTTAATCAATCAAGTAGATTACTTGGGACTAAAAATTTAAGAGAATCTCAGATGGAACGCACACATCAACAAACTACTTCAACAAAATTCTAGAACATTGGCAGCAATGGATAAAATACCCACGACAGCAAAAAAAACGCACTGTTTACTTCACACAATAACTACCTAGGTAACATCTGGGAAACAACAAAAAAATATATATAACACAACTACAGATACAAAAAAATATAATAAAAGAACTGAATAAATTAGATACAAGAACTAGTACCAAAGAATTATATAGAAATACACAAGAATTAAATATAAAAAAAAACCTTATAACATTAAACAATCTATTCTTCATATACACTGGCGAGCAAAAAATAGAGGCCACTTTAAAATTATGACTTATTTTTGGAATTTTTTTGTTTTAACTTTATGTTTGCAAACTGTAAACAATTGTACTGTATTTTGCATACTAAATTTAAAAAAAAGCAACGTTGAATCGTAAAGCATATTTATTGTTTTTATTGCCTATTCTGGAAATATCACAAATTTACAGTTCATATTCGAATTTTTGTTCCTAGGACTAATATGGAACAAAAAATAATAATAAAAAAAAAACGTATCATTAATAACGAGTATTACTCCCTCTTGCATTAATGACTGCTGAAGTCGACGAGGAACACTGAATTAAATTAACGATCACATTTTGGTCGATATTATTCCATTCCTGCAATAGCATCTGTCTTAGCTCCTGAGCAGTTCTTGAAGCAGGTGTATGCTTTCTGATTCGTCGTCCCAACTCATCCCATACATGTTCTATGGGATTCATGTCCGGGTTGACAGCTGGCCAATCGAACCGCGAAATTTCCACTGCATCCAGATAATCTCTGACATCTCTGGCTACGTGAGGTCTAGCATTATCTTGCATGAAAATGCCGCGCTCGCCCATAGTTGTCATGAAAGGCATAACATGATCTTCGAGAACCTCCGTAATGTATCTGTGAGCTGTCAAGGGAGCCATTCTCTATAAAGACCAACTCCGTGCGTGCTTCGGTAGAAATTCCTGCCCAAGCCATAACCGACCTACCGCCAAATGAAAGTCGCTCATCAATACAAACTGAAGCGTATCTTTCTCCGCGTCTTCTCCAGACTTTCCGATATCCGTCTGATCCATTGAGGCAAAACCGCGACTCATCTGAAAACAGTATTCTGCTCCAGTCCTCATTAATCCATGCCCGGAGATTTCGGGCAAAAGCCAATCTTGCAACACGATGTCGGCGTTGTAAAAAGGGGACCTGTAGCCATCTTTCTACAAGACACTCCAGCAGCCCGAAGCCTTCTCCTAACGGTCTAACATTTACATCTCTAACTTCGTGGAGTTGATTTCGTAGATAAACTGCAGAAGCCGTTCTATTCCGCAAACTTGTAGGCACCAAAAAACGGTCATCTCTGATCGTGGTGACTTTTTTTCGCCCGGATCCTGGTCTTCTGGTTATCAGGCCAGTATCTAAGTAACGCTGATACACTTTTTGTATAGCACAAAGGCTTTTGCCAACAATCATTGCAGTTTCACGTTTTCCTCGCCTATCTTCAATCGACGCTATAATTCTTGCCACAACAATACTGCCTAAAGGCATTATGACTTGTTAAGTATAGTACATCGTGTGAATGATAAGTTTCGCAGAGAAAAATCAACACTAAGTAAGAAAACCACAACGAAACGTAGGTTTTCAATTAGAGCGAAATTGATGTTGTGTCATAAAAGTCTGTAACACGGTGATAGTAATTGACAGATACATAACATTTATCAGGAAATTTATTAAAAGCCTACTTTGGTTTACAATTTGCAAACATAAAGTTAAAACAAAAAAAATCCAAAAATAAGCCAGTGTATAAAATAAAAAATACTTATAAAGACAAAGATTACACTAACTATAAATAAAGAAATACACAACTATAAGACAAGAAGAAAATCTCACATGAAGTTAAGGAATGCATGAAGGAAAAAGTCACAAGAAAAACAATATACACAGCTCTTAACACAGAGCACCAAACAATTCTACAACCTAAATGTAGAACTCTGGAGTCTTAAATACCTGGCTTATAAATTAAAGATTAAAAACTTTTACTAAATGACAAAATATAAACTTAAGAACCAGAGGACAATATTTATTTATTTTTCATTAATGGACAGATATACTATTATTCTATAAAATAGATTATATATTAGTTTAGTTTTATATAAAATATTATCTTTTGCACAACATAATATTTATTAGTCGCTTTCGAATTTAAAAAATCATGTTGCATAGATAAGAAATGTATTAATTAATTTATTAATAAAAAAAAATCTTTATGTTTAATTATGCAGGCATATTGATATATAATAAGGCACACACGATGAAACAAAACAAAAGTCTCCTTATTTATTAAAAATCTTTATATTTTTTTGCTATAATATTTGAATTAAAAGTCTTCTGTGTGCCATTTCATCTGTGTGACGTGTATTACATCAACATTTGGAATTATACTGGAAAGTTAAACGTGATGACAGGTGCTGAATGGAGCACATTTAATAATAAAAAATCAACTTTCTACTAAATTGATTGTCGCTAAAGGAAGAGCAATACGGTTTGATCTCTCGTCATAGCGACATAGTTGAAGAGCATCAAAATTTTTGATATTCAATTATCAGATTGTTGTATAGAAATTAAAAAAATATATATTCATTTAAATGAATAAATAATACTATAATATATTTTTGATCAATAATAGTATAAATTTCATATATTATATTATCGGAGGAAATAATCTTCTATTCATAGATAATCTGAAACAGAATGGTTAGAGTAGCAGAACTTATGGAATTCTCCCGCATACCACGTTAGCACAGAATGGCCATAGTTATGTATATCTTAAATACAAATTAATAATAAATATCTTTATTCACATGTTTTTTTTCCCTTTTACCATATACTATTTACATTTGAGCTTTAATTGTAAACGGGCTATCTAACATTGGTCTTTCGGCCCAGCCTAAAATAAGAATCGCTCTTTTAATTAATTGTCAATTGTTCGGGGAATTTCACTAATGATTTCAGATAGAGTTTTCTGGGGGAATTTAAATTTGGAGGGAATACCAGGGTTGCGTTAGATTAGAACTGCGGGTTGAAAATTTAGTAAATAAAGTATCCATGCGAACATCAATAGAGGTAAGTTATGTCAGATCATATAGTATGGCATTGGAGGGGTTGAAAAGGGGATTGGAAGGATTTCGAATTTTGGTTATTGAATCTAATCGCTCCACCGGAAGAATAGTATTTATTGTAGGTTTTCTGGAATGGGAAAAATAAGCCATAATCGACCAAGGGCCGATATATCGACTTATAAACACATAGTTGTGAAATGTGAACCCCGCCTGCAAGTCCTGTGAGCAAAATTGTTGTGATTTTTTTATATAGTTTATAGTTTTATATGTATAATAAAAGGATATTGTAAAGCTTCAATGAATAAATAAATAAATACCTTAATTTTTGAAGGTTAGAGACCTAAATGTCTGGCCCTTGCAAATATTCTATGGGGTTTGAATGAAATTTTGAAATCTATTAGTATTCCAAGGTATTTGCAGGAAGAGGATGGTGGGGTAGTGATATTGTCAACATACATTTTAGGATCGTTCGGAGAAGTTCTTTGGAATGGGATAAGAAGTTGTGATTTGGATGGGTTTATTAGAATTCTCCTCTTAAATATATTCTTTAAGGCGAATTAATTTCAGGTAAGGTGGAAATAAAATTATATATTATAATTCTTATATTATAACATATTAATTAATAAATAAAGGTGCTTGTCTTTCTCATTTGAGATATTATTAAAATCTTATTTTTTAATACGTAACCATTAAAGTTTATTAATTTTTTCGTTATTATTCGAAACAATTACGATCCACACCATATCATTTATCATTGCACATATGTATGTCATCGACCCTCTGCGGTAATAGTGGAACATTAACGAACCGCACAACAGGCATCATGTCTTTCATATTTGGCATCCATGATTCACGTGTGGGGTTGAAATTATACCACACAATCTAGATCTAAATTTTATACAATGTCATGTGATGCATATGCAGATATTTAAGTTACATGAAATGCGCATTTATTTGTGGGGCACCCAATTTTGGACAGCATTCATCAATTCATGACTCCCATGATACATACAGCACATGCTTTTACTTAGTATTCAGATAGATGTTACATATAATGATCCCTCGTCTTCTTCTTTTTGTCATTATCATTATCTTCATAATAAAATTATTATTTCTGTAGCTAGAATTATTTATTTGGTTTGTGATGTAGTTTGAAAAAATAAGATTTAAACATATTTTCCAACTGAAATTATAAAGAAACACTTGCTTTAAAGTGATTGGTAAATATCTACATCGTCCGTTATTGTTTCGCAGTATCTTGATTTGTTTATTCAAATTATTCACTGCTTACTAAGTATTGCTCGTTTTATTTACTTAAATTATTCACGCCTAATCATATGCTGTGGTAACACAAACACATTCTTTTGTATGTTGATATTTATCGAGTGTGACGGTTTATTGTGGTCTTATCCGGAAAACAGTTCAAGTTTATGAGGTGGGTTTGCGTGTTTAGGAAAATTTGTACTTGTTGGAAACGTTGTGATATAGATTGAAGAATGTATTAATCAAATTCGTACTGTTTTATTAATTAAGTAATTAAATTAAAATTATTGTTTTCTTTTTAAATACATTTTAAGAAAAAATATAATGTTATAGTATTATTTCTACTGGTTTATTTTACAATTAACAGCTTCTTAATAAAAATTGAATTGAATTATTCGCAGCATCCACGGGGGATTTTCTAAACTCCTTGGTATTCGCCCAAAGAAATAGTTCCACTAGAATACCAAGGAATTTACAAAATCCCCTGTGATGCGAAAAGGACAGACGAGAAGACGAGCAGGGGTCCGCATAGAGGAACACAAAAAAAAAAACGGTACGTAAAGGAAAGATGCATAAAGAATTTCTCCGTTAAAGCAAATTTCTTGTTCTCAGAAGCGAACCGTTTATTTCCATCTACATTTTTAAGGACATCTACTTCTTAATCATCATGAATCCCACAGTCTGATGTGATATCGATTGATTCTTGGGGTTTTATAGGGCGCTTCGACAACTTTGGTCATCTTTGAACAAGTGAAACGCCGATGTAATGAATAAAATGTTACCTTGCACTAATATCACAGATAAAGTTCAGCAATTTAACCACAAACAAATAATTTGAAAGGCAATACAGCCACAAACGTGTAAATTATGTTTGTAGTATCACAAATTCCGCAAATAACACTAATATCTCAGATCGTTAAAATAAGAAACAAACTACAAAAATATGTAGATGGTGTTTGTAGATAGTATTACAGATAGCATACTGGACATTCATAAATTAAATAAATAAATACATGAATTGCTAAAACTATGTATATGCGTATACAAGGGGCATTTACATTAAAAGAAACATCACCAATATTCAATTAGCCTCGAATGTACAAAAACTCAAATAAACGATTTATGGAAACTATGTCGTTTGCCAAAATCTCCTTTAGAGTATTTTGGAGATTTAATTGTATCCTGGAATTGCTAAATTAAATACAGTCTTCAGAGCTTTACAGAGATTTGAATATGACAAGTATTGCACATTGTCACATCTGTTTGATGCAATAAGTGTTCATGGGAAATTCGATAACGGCCAATGCGCAATCTTACAAGCACAACTTCTTCCCGACAGTTTGTCCGGCTAGATGTTGTTCAAGGCCTGACTGTATCCTTGACATCGCGAAGCTTATTTGAAACCAAAGAAAACCACTCCAATTGCCAACTATTGTCCATCAGCTTCATCAAAGACTGCTTTAAAATGTTACATGTAAATGTATTAATAAAACAGGCACTGATGCGAGCATCATTAGCTACTCCATCTGCCTGTTCATTACCTACAATGCCCACGTGGATTGACATCCAAAAGAAGCTCACAATATTATCCTGTATCTTGTGTGTCGTCAGTGATTCCGATATTCACGAATACAAGTGGGTTTCTCGACATGTAACGATCCAAAGACTTCAATGAGCTTAAAGAGTCTGTAAACATGACTATACTTTCATGCCTGAATCTTAGCGAATAGTGCAGGGCTTTTTTGAGGGCACATAATTCGCTTGTAAATATACTGCAGATGTCTAGCAGTTTAAATTTATGAAAGGAATAGTCGAAGATGAAAGAACAACCACACGAGTCTTAAGATTTGGACCCATCAGTAAAGAAGTTATGCGATGCTCCCAATCTGTCAACATACTCGTAGAAACGGTGCTGGTAAAATAAAGGATTTGTAATGGTCTTCTTATGAAAGGATAGTAACAAATCTACTTCCGGACGGGGTACTTTCCAAGAAGCAAATGCTAACTGTTGTTTTGTTATATAGAATATCGCAGTTGTATTCAGGTTTTTCAGACGTATACCATATGGGCGTGTTGAGTATGGGTGGTTACTAGACGGTAGAATATCTGGGCTAGAATACACAATTATAGGATGGATGATTACTGTTTCTACGCATCTTGCATTCGTATGACAACATCAATTTCTGACGTCGAAGTTGTGGTGATGGTTCGCCGGTTTCAGCATACAAAGTAACCACATGGCTTGTCCTAAATGATCCAGTTGCTAAACGAAGACCGCAATTATGAACGGTATTAAGCTAAATAAAACTCTCACGTGTGGAGCCGTACAAAATACAGCCGTAGTCGATTTTCGACCGTATTAAAGAACCATACACAGGAAGGATGCCCGCTCGATCGGCACCCCAAAATACCAGAAAGGATTTTCAAGGTATTCATAACACGCATATAACTCCCTCTGAGTGTACTAACATGTCGATTCCAATTAAATTTGGCATCAAAAATTAAACCGAGGAATTTAACTTCATCGCCAACGGTAATCTGCCCATTAGTGAGTGTTAATTCTGGAGATCTAACAATTCCACGGAGGGAATTATTAATTTTATTAATGGATAATTGTAGTTGTCTTTCAACTGTCAATAGAGAATTTGAAGAGCAATAAATATCTTGCAATTTATCAACATACAAGAGTGGGAATACAGGGCTTTTAATACCATTTTTTTCAACCATACCATTGAAGCTATACTAAATAAAGTGACGCTCAGGACGGAGCCTTGAGGAACACCATTCTGCTGAATGTGTACAAATGATAGGTTAGGACCTACTCGAACTTAGAAGCGACGAACAGCTAGGAAATTATACCCCAATTGAAAAATTTCTGGAGAATCCAAAAACGCCATGTAGTATCGTATGCCTTTTAAATGTCTAAGAAAACTGCCACGACATGTTGTTTCGCAATGAAGGTGTTTTGAATCGTGGACTCTCAAAATATGAGATGGTCAACTGTCGAACGTTCTCTTCGAAAACGACACTGTGCGTTACTTACGAGATTCTGAGATTCCAGAAACCACAACAGTCTGCGGTTAACCATCATCATGTTCAAGCAGCTTACAGAGACAACTAGTAAGCGCTATGGTTCCATATCTTGATGGTTCTTTGGGATCTTTACCGGCTTTTAAAATAAGTATCAATATGGCATCACGCCATGATTCAGGAAAAGTAGCGGTTAACCAAATACAGTTAACAACTTTTAAAAATCTAGTCAACTGATTATTTGTTAAATGTTTTAAAAATTGATAATGTATAAGATCCGGCCCAGGAGATGTATCATGGCATTCTAGTAAAGCCGAATCTTGTTCCCATAATGTGAAGGGTTTATTATAGTTTTCGGTATTAACCGACCTAAAATTCAATTTGTGATTTTCATGTTTATTTTTTCTAGACCAAAAGTGTTCATAATACCTTTTAGAACTTAAAATATCGGCAAATGTTTGTGCTAGGTGATTGGCAACTGCCTGGGGATTAGTCACAATAGTTCCATCTACTCTAACGCCGGGGACAGTGCCAGATGCATTTTTCTCAGTTATTTGGCGTAATTTTTTAAATACCTCAGATGATGGTGTCTACCCCTTGATTGATGAGACAAATTTTGCCATGGCTGCTTACTCTCATTTATGACTCGCCTTGCAAACGAACGTTTTTGTTTAAAAGATTCAAATTCTGAGCAGGCATGTTTTGTTTGAATTGTCAAAGTGCCTCTTTTCTCTCTCCTATTGCCTTCCGACATTCAAGATTCCATCACGGAATGGGAGTACGAGGTAGAGAACAGGATCTTTTAGGGACTTCAATATTAGTGGCATTGATTATGCTGAATGCATTCTCTGTAGAAGTTGCGCACAACATGTCGATATTTTCCATTTGTAGAGTTTGATGGAATAACCCCCAATTAGCGTCTGATATTTTGCATCGCCTTGGTCTTATATGTTCGTGTGACTCTTAGAAAATATTGCACAAAACTGGGAAATGATCACTACCTGAGAGATCCGGAGTGACTTTCTAAATAAAACTGGGTGTAACAACAGGAAAGGCGAAGGAGAGAGATATGCACGATAAAGTTCCATTTGCAGCAGAGAAATGAGTATGTTGGCCTGTATTCAGTAATACGATGTCATTTCTAAAGAGTAGTTGCTCTAGCATTCTATCTCTAGAGTCTATCTGCAACGAACCCCAGAGCGGGTTGTGGGCATTAAAATCGCCCATTACCAAGAATGGCCGTGGCAATTGCTCAAAGAGATGTTCGATGTCTGTTAGTGATATAATTTCTCCTAGAGGGATGTACACTGAACACAAGGTAAAAGCTTTGCCTGATTGATGTCCATTAAATCATCCGAAATTATATCCTCAGTCAAACTAACTGAAGATCGTAGTAATGTTTTGGATATCTTAGATTTCGACGATTGCTTGTTTAAAATTTTCTTTTCTGCCTTGGTTACGGTAACAGTAACAGGAATGGGCGTTGCAGCGCTTTTTCCTGTTTTTTTTTTTTGGTTTTGTACCTGTTGGTACTAACATATACTTATCTAAATCGCATTTAATTGATATGGTATTTGTTTTTACTGCAGAAATGACTTTTGGGAAACTTTTTGGTTCAGAAAAGGAAACAGGACTAATGGATATAAATTTACGTTTAGCTTCAACATAGGTCAGTCAATATTCCAAAAGAAGTTTCTGGATTGGGTATTCGACTTGAAACTTCGGGCACTGTCTGGAGCGTGGTGAGTGAGGATCATCGCAGTTTGGGCATTTAAATGGAGTAGGGTAACCACCCTCAAAAATAGAGTTATTGTTATATTTGTCGGACACATGACCAAATTTCTGACAATTAAAGCATCTCAATGGGTTAGGCACAAACTGTCCAACTTCTAAGTTATATATGCAATCATTTGTTACATTTTTTGATAGTTGGAACGCATTTTAAAGTTAGTACAAAACACTTGTTTGCAGATTCTTCACCATTCCTCTTACTGGTCAACAGTTTTATTTGAATTACTCCTTGATCTTTTAGTTTCTTCAAGTTTTCTTCATCACTGCAATGTGTTAAGTCAAAGCAATATATAACTCCCTTTGAAACATTTAATATTTTATGGGGTTCAACTTTAACATTAAACATATAGATTTTGTATGTCCTAAGAAATAAATTGCTCTGCCTTTCATTTTGTGTTAATACCATTAAAGTGCCATCCCTAAGCTTTTTTATACTCTCCACAGTGCCGAGTCCATTAATACTACGTGATATAATAAATGGCGACACTTCTTCAAATGTCCGATTAACGAGTGAAACAATTAAGAATTTTGGGAAACGAACGCTAGACGGCCGTTACCATTTTTGCCCTAAACTAGGGAAATTTGTGGGATTTGCTATATATATGTAAATTTAATGCGTTCTCTATGCTCCTCACCCTCCACGGAGCGTCAAATGGGACCTCCAAGTATAAAAGCTCGGAATGCCAGGGATACATAAAGAATATAGCCGTCCAAATGCAGGCCACACGTAGACTAAACGTGCTCCCATACCTCACATGACTTGCCGTGCCATCAAGGCCAAAGTGGAGTATTGGTAGACGCACCCGCAGGTAACGACATCCCTCAGCCACCATGATCCTCTTCTCATCTAACACGGGTCACAGCGCACGGTAAACACGCATGTGGGCCATATCTTTATAAAGGTTCAGTCATTACAAGAACAAACAGAACCCATAAATGATTGACAACCGCTAATCCAAGAAACATGAAAAGAACATTTAGGACAAGGACACCAGTGAATCTTTACTCGACACCCAGCTGGAAACCAATACCGCCGGTACTCATCGGTCGCCTTTTACGACCTGCTGAGTGGGTAACGGTTGTATTCTATCCCCCAACCGCAGGGGGTCTGATGTGATGTTAGTTCCTCTTAACTTCTCCAATTTAAAATCCCCTAATTTCTCTTCCACCCCCTATCTTATTCGTCCATTGTTCCTTTTTTACACTAATTGAAATTTCTTAAAAAATAGTTCTTTTGCCTCAAAGTCGAGTTGCTTAAGAGTGCAGCTCTAAATGGGCTAAATAAAATCACGGGACCGATAGCAAAAGTACCGTGAGGGAAGGTTGAAAACAACATTTACTTTACGCCAGATTTTCTCCAAAAATTTTTAATGTGTGGCCCAGAATAATTTCTTAACCTAATCTAAAATCTTTATATTAACGATCCTTCATCTTGATGAAGTCTCAAATATTATTTCGGTGCAAATCTAATTTATTTATATAAACTATATACATATTTAATAATTATATAAACTAAATACACTGGAGCTCAAAAGTAATGCAACACTCAGAGAGAAAAATGTTTTAAATGTGTTTGTACTAAATTTATGTTCAGTTTTCGTGTCGAGAACAAACGTTATAATTTGGGCAGGTTGAACAAAAAATACTGTCAAAAATTCAATAATCTTTTGGCCCGCCACGGTTGTTGTAGCACTCTCTAACTCGGCGAGGCATAGGCCGAATCAAGTGGAACACAGATGCGCAATTGGTTCAAAGTCCTTGGTGGCTGGGGCAATCGCTGAAGTGTTGTTCCAATACTATCCCATACATGTTTAAAGGCAAACTCTTACCTTTACCTTTCACGGCGAAATCGACGGATATGTCTACGTCCATCATGAGCCACTAAGCAGAATCTGGAATTATCACTAAAGCAAATGAAGTTCCACTCTACATCCCAGTTGAATCTTCTTTCCTTTCTAAGGTGAATAAACTTTTGATAATCTATTTGTAAGACATGATGGGTGGTGTTACTCTCTTATTGACATCTCTATTTCCTGAAATCACTATTAACTCCTCCCTTGTTCCAGAGAACGCTTTCTCTGTTTAAGCATTCCTAAGAAGGATTCCTTTTTTGATTCAATGAATTTCTTTCTCACCTTCTTTTTCTCGTACTTTTTATTACCTTTGGTCGAATCGAAACTTCTCAAAAAGTGAATAAATGTGTATTTTCAACATCTAAAAATCCGTAAAAAAAGACTGCTTTGGAATCATCTACGATTTAGCATTACCGGCTACTAGACAGACTCAATATGTAAAACTATTTCACTCAAAAAAAACCTTTCTCGACTTTATCTCTAAGCAATTTAATGCTGCAGCCATTAATATGTCCTTTAAAGTATTATACTCTCTTTGGTACAATCTTTTCAATTATTCGAAATTACAGATGCCTCTTCTCTACTAATTTTACCTCAACAGAATTCAATTTATCCCAACCTTATTTTAATTATTCCTCTTCAGGTAAACATGAAATATAATACGTTAAGATGCAAAACCTTCCTATATCAAGCAAACTCCTGTTAATGTAATTGTTCAAGAATTTCCTTTTAACTGGTAATATTTCGGAGCTCTGAAATAATTTATTATTTTCTGAAAATTAGAAAAGATCTTCCTTCTAAGTTATTTTATTTCTTTATTCTTGCACTAAAGACAGAAAACCTATTTTGAATAAAATGACTTTAATATACGAAGAATATTCCTTAGGATTCGAGATGATAAGGCAATGCATTTATTCTATAGCAGATAATGTGCAAACCATTTATTTTAAGGAAACTCCATTGTGTTTATTTATTATCTTGGTGTTCGAATATTACTTATTATATGCAATACAAATATACTGATGGCCTTAACAACTCTGGAGATTATGACAAACCTTGTTACTTAAGATAGTAGTATATTAGGTCATAAGTGACTTTAGTGTTAGACTAACCAACTATCGAAAGCCCTTTGGTATAATATAGTCCTACTACTGATACTTCCTAGGTTATCAGCAGTCTTTTTGATCGTTTTTGACTACATCTAAGAGGCCCCGAGGGTATTATGGGTCGGAGAGCTCGAACTCTGATCCTGATACTTGAATCTTCCTAGAACGCTTTAAATACCATACGATGCTTCCAATGCAATCCAATCATACATATGTATCATCATACATATGTATCATCATACATATGTATCATCATACATATGTATGTGTCTTGTCTCTATGAGAAATTGAATGCCAAGTGGTAGTTTTATCTTCGATGTATTGTTTTTCCTGTACCAGAATGTTAGAATGTAGAATGTAGCTCACATGCTTATCGAAAATTATTCCGAAATATTTAATCGGAAATAATTTCTCCAAAACATTATTAGGGAGTGTAGGATTGATTGTTGAAGCCGTTACTCTGTGATACATCTTGATTACGAAGTAGGTGGAGAAATAATAACACTTTGGTAGTATTACATATTTTACAGTTTTTTATTGTGACTAGTTTCGTCCTATTCGAACATTATCAAAAGAATATGTCCGAATAGGACGAAACTAGTCACAGTAAAAAAGTGTAAAATTTTTAGGAAAGATCGATTTTTTCTTTTTTTAGTTACAGAATGCTGAACTACAGCTCTTAATCTCAACTTTCAGTGGCTTACTTTTCATAGGAACCATGAGCAGCTTGGAAAACTTTTAGGTTACCTGTTACCATCTATAAATAAAAGCTGCATCATCAATCTATTGGATTATCGTTACTTAGTGTAGATATTGTAGAGTGTCGGATAACTGTACTAGACTTAGACTCGCTGGAAACAGTATTTTTAATTAAACATTAGATTTAGGAATTCAAGATAGTTCATTTTCGTGTCACATTGTGTCGTTTGATTTTAAAATAACAAGAAGATTGCATTTATGTCTGATATAAACTCAGTCAACCTTGACAGTTGAGATAGAAAAGATAGGTCGACACGGAAACCGAAATGTAAATTCAGGTTAATTTTTAAGTCTTCAAGAAACACAGAGAAACTGCAGAATCTTCTGGACACGTTTGTCTGAAACGGTGAGCAAGCTGGATAGATGGACAAGAGATAATGAACAATTGAGTTCTGACTTAAACCATTGTAAAACATGTTTGTATTAATTAGATTGTTGGTTAAAAGGAGTATATGTATTGTATTGAGAATGACCTATAGTGGAAACTAGTCATAAAAAAATAAAGACAAGTGAAACAATACCAAGTATTTTAATCAACAATCTAATTAGGACAAGGATTTATTATGCCTTGAGGATGCGGCCTTCTTTCAAGCGGATAGAAAGAATGTCAAAAGGATATATCAAGAAGAATGATGGAAATACTGTCGATACTTTAAACTTCACGTATTTTGAGCTACTTAATGAGGTCATTAACTCCTCGATAGTTATAGATGCAAAGCCACTTTTTTGTGGTAGAAGATCTTTCTTAAAATAGACAAAGTCATTTGCGCCTTGAATCACTTAGTTGGTCATGTGATGGCCATTTGAGTGAACTTTCATAGTTCGGTTATTTAAGTTTCGACATTGCGTAATTTGTCTTGATATGAGATTTTAATGTTAAATTTCTGAGAAATGATTTAAGGATAGTGCTTAAGAGAATTAGCATTTGAAGGGATATGGTTCAAAGAGGCTTGTCAGCTTTTGAACAGGCGCGATTAATTATGTAAATCATGTAATTTTGTTAAATAAACTTTCAACTTTTGGCCTTGGTCAGCGTACTTTGAATCCTATAGAATCTTTTAGCTATCATCTCGAAGAAATTATGTGTACTGTGATTGGCATAAGTCTTATGAATATATTTAAATGGCGGGGGTGCATCAAGACTCTAATATCGGCCACCTATTATTAGTTATCTGCATTAATGATTTTATTATTTCCTTAACCTGCAGTACTTTAGCGTACGGAAATTAGGTAAAGATATTTTTCAGAGAATCTTTACATTTACAAATTTAATAATAAAATATATAAGTCCTTTACGTTGTAGATAATTCACTAATAAATAGAAAAAACACGAAAATATATTCGTAAAATCTACAACAAATGAGTCTTATTAAGACTACAAGAACAAATCACTTTTGAAACAACTACTTCTCTAGCTAATACTTCGACAGACATTGAATAATACAAAAGTAATTTGCGTGTTACAAAATAGCAAGGCTATCAAAGCAACACTAGTTTGAACGTATTTCTTTCTGTAAAATGAACTAAAAATGATTGAATGTACGTTAAAATAGTTTGTGAGTGACTATACTATGGTAATTTGGAAAAAGAAATGAATTTAGGTTGATGTAATTAAAAATAAATTAGCAAAAGCAATTAAATAATTCAATACTCAATTTTATAACCATCTGTAGACACGTGTTTCGATATTTCAATCTCTTCAGTACAGCTTTATTATAAAATTGATTTTAAACATAAATAAAAACGTTTACTAAAATAAATATAATGAATATCATTATATTTATTTTAGTAAACGTTTTTATTTATGTTTAAAATCAATTTTATAATAAAGCTGTACTGAAGAGATTGAAATATCGAAACACGTGTCTACAGATGGTTATAAAATTGAGTATTGAATTATTTAATTGCTTTTGCTAATTTATTTTTAATTACATCAACCTAAATTCATTTCTTTTTCCAAATTACCATAGTATAGTCACTCACAAACTATTTTAACGTACATTCAATCATTTTTAGTTCATTTTACAGAAAGAAATACGTTCAAACTAGTGTTGCTTTGATAGCCTTGCTATTTTGTAACACGCAAATTACTTTTGTATTATTCAATGTCTGTCGAAGTATTAGCTAGAGAAGTAGTTGTTTCAAAAGTGATTTGTTCTTGTAGTCTTAATAAGACTCATTTGTTGTAGATTTTACGAATATATTTTCGTGTTTTTTCTATTTATTTACAAATTTACTGAAGTCAAAGGCTTCGAAGTATTCTTCGATAGTTAACTCCCTTTTAAAGTAATGATGTTTCAGTATAAGTATGAATTATTAGCTCTTTAGAAGAATAACTGTTTTGCTTTAGAAATTATTTTTATAGCTTAACTTTAAAATGATATTTTGAGAGATGTGGATCTATGGTAAGTAAAATGATTATCTTGTACCTATTCATGTGAAGTTACGTTCAATAATTTGCACATATCTTTAGAGTTATGTTTCACGTGTGATGTTCCTTAAGGTTCTTACGTAGGACCGCTTGTATTTATACCAAAGGGAATCCATTTTTAATGCAATTGAGTGCTTGTTTTTAGATGAACTTGACAGACTAAAGGATCGGCCTCGTTCCTATATATAAAGCCAAATTAGTTGTATCTCAATTCCGAAGGGCACCGGTCACCACCCAATCAATTGCACGCCTTGGATCGATGATGATTTACTTTCTCGCTATTTTGGAGAAATATACATTTTATCTTTTCTGATAAGTTCTGTTGAAATTACACACTAACATAAAAAAATCCACTAAATTGATAATACATACATACCTCATTAATGCACAAATAAATTGTTTAAACTGATAGAAAATTACCCATATTATACATTAATATTATTAACATACACTATAAATAGAATAGACCAAACATTTAATTTCCGCTTCTAGAATGGACGCATAATATATACCTTCTTAAATCTCCGCATCACTTCAAGTACATATATGTACACATATAAAAAAAGCTTTCAGTATTTAACACCCACTTAATATACCTGCTAAATCAATATTACGTATACGTTGTTGTATAGCCATGTCAAGGTTCTTAATTGATTACTTGCAGTAAAATTACAATGTTTCAAATATCAACACTAGCAACTAATTTACTTGATTGCCAAGTTGTACTCCCGATTCTAATTAGATGTGTCACGAAATTGCAAGACTTGTAATGTGGTTCGATTCGTAAGGTCGTCCCCCCCAACTTGACATTGTTGCGTAATGGCGGTTTCGCAATCACCGCTTAGCAAAACAGCAACAAGCGCACACAGGTTTCGTCTCGCTGCCGCTATTGATTACCCCAAAACACACTAATTTACAAAGGCCTACTCTACCAGGAAGTAGAATTCAAAAAAGAAAACTAGAGATGAATTACGATTTTCGCGCGGCTGTGACCTCATCGGACTATTGAAAAGAAGGGTTGCCATGGTTACCGAAATAATTGGAAAGGGTTGAGTGTTAAAGTAGATTAAATTATGCTCGTAATGGAGGAATTGAAAAATTGAGGCACTTCAGTTGTAGAAATTGATTGCGAAAGTAATAATTTTCTAATATATTAAATACTTTTGTAGATAAATAAAATAAAGTTGTACTGATGAGATCTAAAAGATCAAAACTGAAGTCTGTATTTGTTTTTTAAACTCGATTTTTACATTATTAACTTTTGTCATGGCAAAATTACATTATTTTTGACTCATATTTTTTTACACCAAAACTTTTTAACGTAAATTTAAATTATTTAAGTTTATCTGAAGACATAAACATTCAACTTGTGTTATTTTGTTAGTATTTTGGTATAAGCTAGAAAAGTGATTTGTTTTGCAGATGATTCATGATTGTAGATTTACATATTTTTATATCTTTTAATTATGAATAATTTTGTTTCTTTGTTTTTTTACAGAAGCACTCCATAAAGATGGAGTGCGGCATAACGGGCGGCTACACGAACGGCACCGCCAACGCGGGCGGTATACTGGCGGACGTCCGTTCCGAGAGGTCCCCGGCCAAAGCGGGTCTGCACGTCAATTTCAAGGACAAGGGGGAGGTCAAGGAGAGGCGGGAAAAGTTTCTCACCGCCAAATATGGCAACCATCAGATGAGCCTCATCAGAAAACGTTTGGCTGTCGAGATGTGGCTGTACGAGGAGCTCAAAAAACTATATGAAACTACACCGGTAAGTCAGACAGAATATGGAAATTCATATATTTCACAGGTAGTATTTTTAATATCACTTTGGATCAACTATTTCACTACAAAATTTTTAATTATTGTATTGTTTATTTATAAAATATAATAAGTATATAATCTAATAAAAATAAATTCATATCTTCATAACATAAACATATTTTCGGCTTATGAACACCTATTAACAGGTCTATGTAGCTCTGTTATTTAATAACTTAGCCAATGGAAAACAAGAAGAGAAGAAGCATAGTAATTGTCCTATTATCAGATGTAACACTATATTCCAATGTTTATTTCTCTTAAATTAAATTTAAGTCTGATTTATTCATAAATTTAAAAGAAAATATCTTGTACAATTAAAATGATGTATAACTTAGGTTAGAAATATACTGCGTTTACTATATATTTCTAAGTAAACGCAACTACTATATATTCTAACTTAAGTTATATATCGTTTAAATTGTACAAGATTAAATATTGTATTTTTTTGTAAGTTGTACATTGTTTTAATTGTACAGGATTAAATGGTGTAGTTTTTTTTTCTCCTAATTTATTATTAAACTAGACGATTTTTTTTATTAGACGTGAGGTTGAAAGTCTGGGAGTAAAAGTTCAAGAATATACCCTTCAGGAAAAAAAAAACATCAGACGCACACTCAGCGATAACAACATTCTACTTTCTTTCACCTACCTGGAAATGGGCACATAAAAAATTAATGGCCAGCTGCCTCACAAGTGCTCCTAAATAAGTATTGTTAGAACACATATTTTATATGACCAGCAATCTATTGTTAGGGCAAATAAGTGAAGTGTTATAGTTGAATGCCTTCATAAATATCGCAAGTTGCTATTCTGTCTTAGATTCTCCTCATTCCAGAATTCGGTGTGTTAATTTGAAATATATTTTAGGCGTAATTTCGTTACTACGTGTATTTTTCTTCTTGGTAATGATTTTACCTCGTAGCATTTACATATAAAGGAAGTGGGGAAGCTTCGGCCGTGACCGATTTGTAAAAATAAATTAAAACTGTATATGCAAATTGGATAAGCATTAAACATGTAAGTACACTAACGGATATTAAAAATAAAAGGTTTCAAACAGGAAGTGACCTCGTTGATAGCAAGATTATAATAAATAAAAATATTCTGAAATATATAAGTAGATCCTATACTATTTTAATTAACCGTGTTTCTATCTCTTATAGTTTCCAAGATACCCATAGAGAACATCTAAAAAAACTCGATTAATGTTTCTTCCCTGAAGAATATTGCAAGAATTCGTATGATGATGATTCTTAAATATTGTGTTTAAACAGAAAAGTGAGGTAATAAAATTGCGATAACCTAAATAAATTGGGTCTCCAGTGCGGGGATTGTGATAGTGTAGTGACAGGCTGCAGAATTCAAAAAGCCAATATTAGATTTAAAAATGGCTTCAACAGGATTGTAGCAACATTGCATCGAACATAAATGGTGATGTGGCCATCATAGTACTGTCCCTATATTTTACTCGAAAACTATGAGGTTTACGCAAAAAGGCTATTGTTAATGATTTGTTTACTTTTAAATTCTCAATAATTATTTAGCAATTTTCAATTTTTATTATTTTTCTCAAAAGTTAAGAATTTTATGAAAAAGATGTTTTAATAAAACTTATTCAGTTTTTTATACTCTTTAACTTTTGTTTGAATCGTTTTTTAAAATTTCTCATATTTAGAAAAATATAACGAAAAAACAAAAAAAACGCCTCGAGTAAACATCTACTTTTCATATTAATTAATAGTGAGAAAATTAAATTTTCTGTATGAGCATTTCTGCACTTATGTTTTACATTTTACTGTAAAAACTCCAGCTAACAGTTAAAACAACTACTCCCCGTACTAAAGCACCGTCAGGCATTGAATGACATAACTGTTAGCTGTCGTTACATGTCTGAAATAATATTCAGCACGATGTAACAATTTTTGTGGTGTTATCATTTTTTAACCGCTCCTCGAAAAGTGTTATGCAATGACAATCTACAGACACTTGTTTCGCTGTATCACAGCTCATCAGTGCAGCTATGTCGTAACTACGCGCGTCCTTTCTGGCCATTTGTGATCTGTCGTAAGTCATTTGCCAGTTACTATCAGCAAACTAGCAAAATATATACCAATAGTCTATCATGTATCGTCTGCAAGCACATGTTTTCTGGCCCTTTAACTGTCATCTGTCAGTTATCATCTGTCAATTATCATCTATCATTTTTCAAGTATCATATATTATCTGTCAATTGTCAACTTGTCTATCATTATTACTTCTGTTTCATCAATAGATACCTACCACCTATTATTTTAATCTGTCAAATATTTTATTAGTCTTCTGCCAAATGTCATATGTTATCAACTACCATCTGTTCCCTAATTTTTCCTCTCAGCTGCAGTCTTTTGTCATTACTTTTCTTTAGACTGTCACCTGTTATCTGCCATATTTATTTTTATACTGTTTTCTGGCACCTTAATTATCATATTTCAACTGTCAACTATCAATTGTTAAGTGTTATCTGTAAATGTCATTTGTCATCTATCATATGTTCTCTCACATGCAATAAATCACCTATTAGTTGATATCTATCGTCTATTATTTTTTATCTGTCAAATATTGCCAACTGTAGTCTGTCATTTGCGATCTGTCATAAGTCAATTGTCAGTTTTTATCTGAAATCCAGCAAAAATTATATAGACAATCTATCATCTGTCATCACCTGTTTTTCGACACTTTAAGTATCAACTGTTATATGTCATCTGTCGCCAATCAACTGGCATCTATCAATTGTTAATTATCAACTACCATCTGTTATCTAGCAATTGTCATTCGTTTCCGCTCAGCTGCAGTATGCAGTCAATAGACAACTGTCATCTAACAATTATCCCTCTCTGCTGCAGTCTATTGTTTATTATCATTACTTTTATTTAGACTGTCATCTGTCATCTTTCACCTGTTATCTGCAAGACATATTTTGTTTAGCACCTTAATTGTCATTTATCAACTGTCAACTGCCATTTGTCAATTGTGAAGTGTTGCCTCTCAATTGTCATGTGTCATTTGTCATCTATCATATGTCATCGATCAACTGTCATCTGTCAATTGTAAATTATCATGTGTCAACTGTCATTTGCTTTTTTCTCACATTCAATAAATCATCTATAATCATTATTTTTGTTTCATCAATTGATATTATCACATATTTATAGGTACTTATTAAATAAACATCATCGGTTTTGTCATATGTTTTTATACATCTACCAACTGTCATCTGTCATTTGCGATCTGTCATAAGTCAATTATATACCGACAATACATCATGTGTCATATGATCTGTCATCTGTCATCGCCCGTTTTCTAGCACTTTGACTATCATCTACCAACTGTCATTTGTTACCTGAATCCAATCTTCATTATTATTACTTTTGTTTCATCAATTGATACCTACTACCAAATGACAACTGCCACTTATATTTTATCACACATTTTTTGGTACTTTTTATATTAACATTCGATCATATGTTAACATTTTTTGTTTTGTCATATGTCATTAGACATCTACCAACTGTTATCTGTCATTTGTCATTTGCGATTTGTTGTATGTCAGTTGTTATTTGCAATCCAGCAAAAAATATATGGACAATCATGTGCCATCTGTCATCTGTCATCACCTATCTTCTGGTACTGTAACTATCACCTATCAACTATCAATTATCAACTATCATCTGTTCTCTAGCAGTTGTCATTATTTACCTCTCAGCTGCTGTCTGTCGTATATTATTATCACTTTTGTTGGAAACTGTCATCTGTTATCTGCCATATATATTTTGTTGTCTGTTGTCATTTAAAAGGTATTATATTGTCAATATGTCATGTGTTATTTGTTAACTGTAATCTAGCTTCCCTTGTATACAATTTATATGATATTACGTTAATTTAGATTGTTATCATTAGTCATAATATGTTTTATTTTCGTTTGTCATCTATCATGTCTAGTACATATCATCTGTAATCTATAATCTAATACCTCTTATCTGACAATTAGTTTCTATTATCTCATTTATAACCTGTCATCTGTAATCTGTTGACTGCTGTCACTTATCATCTATCAACCATCATCTACTGTCATTGATTATGATATCTATCGACAATTAGTATTCTTTTTTTGCAATCATCTATTATTATTTGTACAAGAAATTTGTCAATTTCCATCATCTACCACCTGTCAATTATCAACTGTCACCTGTCAACTTTCAATTGTCATTAATGATAGACTGTAAGTGAGGGCAATCTATCACCATTATCATCACAAGAATACAAAAATATGAAAATATTAAAAATATGAAAATATTAATAATTATTTTTCAAACTTGAAAATTTTAGAAATCATTGATTTAAAATTGACATTCTAAAATAAGATTTATCTTTATCTTTATTATATCTTTATGTACTCTATTCTTATAAAATAAATATCACAAAAAATACATTACAAAATAATAAAATATACTCAAAATTTTGGCTGAAGGAAGGACGGGCGGAGTTCACTTCTTAAAAAATTAGAAATCTTCAGAAAATGCTTTAAGGTTCTTTTGACATAAATTTTAATTGTTTAAAATATTGTTTTACGTTTGGTTAATTTGTTTAGGAATTTGAATTTTTCAAAAATTTTATATTGATATATAAGATTTGAATCTGAAATTAATTTTTTTAAATTTCCGAAAATGGAGATTTAAAGTTTAGATAATTATTTTAAAGATTTTAGGGTTAGAAAATTTTACAGGATTAAGAATTGTTAGTTTCAGACCTTTTGATATGATCTTTTTATATTTTTTTATTGAGAATTTAAGGTCTTTGAATTTGCAGATTTTATGTTTATTTTAACGTTTTTTGTTTCAAGATTTCGAAGCTAGAAAATCCTAATATCCTTCATAGTTTTTGAACTTAAACACCTTTTGATTTAAGAACTTTTGGTAAACGTTATATGTTTCTTTTTAATGTTTTATGATAAGAAAATTTTTGAACCTTTGAAATAATTGAAAAATCTTTTTTTTTTTGGTTTAAAAATTATAAATCATCATTTTCAAAATGCAGAAAATTTTCCAGAGCTTTTGAACCTTTCTAAAATTGTATGTTGAGAACTTGTTCTGAATGCATACATTAATGTTTAATAATGCTAAATGAATTAAATTTGTTCCTGTGTTCTCTATTATGTTTAACAATGTGTTCATAATTAAATTACAAAACTGTCTACTTAACAGCTTTACGTGAATGTTCTAAAGTTTCTTACATAATTTCGTTGCCGTAACTCATTATAAAACAAACGGTATATGCCTTAACTCATAACAAGAACTTCTATTTATACCCTTATTCAGGGGCAGGCATTCTGTTTAAAATAGACAGTTTGGTATAATTTTAGTTCCTACGAAATTAAGGACAAACTAGTCCCGCATATATACAAGAAAATTTTACATTTTCAAATCAAACCAGAATAAAAGTGAAAATTGTGTTTAATTTGTGATTAAATATGTATAACGAAGTAGAACCTTCCATCGATAATGAGATAATATTTTGATTTCGAAAACAAATTGCATGCACAATCCTGTAGGTGTAGATATTATTAGTACAACATGTGCACAAGCTATAATTTATTTTAATTGTTCCTCTAGTTTATGATTTAGAACGCAATATTTAATACTGAGAAATAAAATATCATTACTTATTGTTTTATTACAATTGAGTTATTCAGTCATTAAAATAGAAGTATTTATAAATCTGGCACGAAATTCATTTCTGCTGCATTTAAAAAATCTCAGTATATATCGTATTATAAATCAAAGCATGAAGAGAAAATCCGGAGTAAATAACAAGCTTCCGAAGAGATTTGGAGAAATAGACCAACTCAGTGGTAAACCGTGGGATTTCTCGAAGCGATAGCTTTCCACACCACATTCGCACCCCGCGGTTTCAACGGATAAACACCGGAAATGCATTATGATTTATTAAGAACGTTCTCATTTCTTCCAGCAAATAGACAAATTCAGAGCGGCATCCTCGTCGTATTTAAATCGACGGCTTATAAACGTGCGCCGACGATGATGTTATTTTTATTGCACAGAAGGCAGAAGGTATTTACGAGAGCGTCCCAAAAATATCCCGTTGGCGTCGTGCCAACTCCACATTCGGTCGAACAATTGCTGGCTTTTTCTTGGGAAGCGTGCTGGCAATTAGGAAGTGCGTCGTTGGATGTTTAATTCGGTGATTCGAGAATAGCAATAAAATATGAGTGCAATTATATTTGATCGCGTGCTACCGAATGATTCGATAGTGTCGGCCTTAATTGACGTCACGCGTCCGGTTTCCAAAACGAATCGTTTATTTATAGGGCGAAATTGGTTTGTTTATTTATTGCTTTCGAGAGAAGTTCGGTGTCACATTGGTTTATTCAGTCTGTGAGCGTGGTAATTGATTTGTACACACTATAGGGGTCAATTGACCGGCGATTGATTGAATTAAACGCTAAGGTTCTTGATCGGTCTGTTGGAAATGGTCAATAAAGCTGATTTTTAATTGAGAGATATTAATTCGAAAAGCTGTTATATAAACTTGTAACGAAAGGTAATAAAATTATTTATAAATAAATCTAAATTATTCCTAACACAAACTACATTAGCCATATGCATTAATCAAAATTTGACCTGTGCATTCTTTCCCTAAATATCTTGAAAAGTCTATTATGACTACCTCGAACTTGATGCCAAAAATCAAGTTAATAATGAAGCGCAAACAATTTGACCAGAGATTATTTTATACAATAAACATAAATCAACAAAAGTTCTTCGAGAACGCAACTTACAAATTTTAAGATCAGACATTAATTGTGTATAATTGACAGAGGCATATTGTATATTTGATTTAATGGCAATCATAAAAATCTTGTTTGTACTCTCTCAAGCAAATCTATTAAATACTTTTATGCGGATGTCATATATTAGAGGCATATTCCAGATGGGACAGCACAAAAGCGCAATACAAAAGTTTTAAGGTGTAAACATTAAATATTCTCCGAATAAATCCCAACATTTTCGTCGCTCTATTAACAATTGACTTAATGTGATTACTGAATGATAAATTTTTATCGAAAAGAATCCCCAAATCAGATATAGCATCAACTCTTACCAAACTGGTATTGTTAATTTCATAATTGTTAAGCATTACGTTTCTGCTTCTTGAGAAGGTTATCGTTTTGCATTTATCTAAATTTAATGCTAATTTATTTTCAATGCACCAACTAAATATGCCGTCAATATCTTGTTGTATAAACTGAGTGTCTTTACTTGAGCTAACTTTGCGAAAAAGCTTTAGATCATCAGCATATAAAAGAAACTTGCAATGCCTAATTACAGTTGGTAAGTCGTTAATAAATAATAAAAACAAAACCGGCCCCATATGAGATCCCTGAGGTACCCCTGATGTAACACTAATTAACCTAGATGTGCAATGACCAATTCTTACCATTTGAATCAGTCAAAAAACTTCTTAACCATCCTACAACTCCGTCATTAAAACCCAGCAAACTAAGCTTTTCCAGTAAAATTGTATGATTTACTCTGTCGAAAGCACTGGAAAAGTCAGTATATAGAGAGTCAATTTGAACCCCATCTTCCAAGGTATTCAACAGATAAGATTGGTATATAATCAAATTAGTACTGGAAGACCTACCATGGAAAAAAAACATGTTGTTCCTCAACAATGATATTTTTTGTGGCCCATTTCAACTGCCTAGCCAAGATACTATCCAACAGCTTAGGGATTGCAGATTGTGTAGATACTCCTCTATAGTTCTTAACATCATTCCGTATAACTGGTTTTCCAGATTTGTGGACAAGTTTCTCTAGCAATTAACGATTAAAAAGTAATGCAATTGGAATGTATAAAGTGTACATACAGTTTTTGAGGAATATATTAGGAATATTGTCAGGCCCAGCTCTCAAACTCATGATTAATCTCATTAAATTCATCCATAAAATTAATAGAGAACGAAATTGTTGGATCAGCGTAATTACTTAAGTTTAAATTGCCACGGATAGACTACAAGTCAATGTCATCATTATTATCGTATACACTAGAAAAAAGTCGGCAAAAAGATCAGAAGATTGCTGTTGGTTATTACAAGAAACATTATTAAAAGACATGTTTAAGGGAATTTCGTTGGTACGCCTTAGGTCATGCACAAATTTCCAAAAGTTTTTAGGACTTTGTTTTTATATTAGTTTCAATTTGATTGATATACCTGTTATAAAGGCTTTTGCTTAAATAGTAACATCTGCGACGCAAATCTGAGAATAAAATATAATCACTAGGTCGGTTTGTTTGCTTGTATTTGTAATGAGCCCTTTTCTCTTTTATTAGAAGTATTAAGTTCGTGTTGTACCATTTAGGGAATTTTTGGTTGGGCATTTTTTGCGGGACATACTGATCAATAGCTTGATGCAATATAAAGTAGAAGACATTAACTGCAGATTCAACATGAATGCATGACTCAAAGAATTTCACCCAACCTACACAAATAATAAAGTAATTAATATCATAAAAATGTGCATTCTTGAAATCATAAGAATAAATAATAATATTTTCAAATTCAGTTAAATTTTTTAAAGATAAATTCACGTAATCACCTAAGTGATGCTTTTTATTATCAGAAAGCAAATTAATAGTAGAAGTAACAGAACAATTACTTCGGCTAAATACTAAATCTAAGAATACACCATTGGAATTAGGAATCGAATTAACTTACCTTAAATTGAGAAAACCGTAACTGTTGATTAAACTAAGTGCTCGTTCACTCGATGTTGATGATTGACTCACCCCCAAATTGTCGTTACACCATGTACCCGAAGGCAAATTATAATCACCACAAATTACCGCGTTTTCTATCACAATGTCTTCAAAAATTTCTTTAACACACTGAGTGTGGTTATCGTGCACGTCGGGAGATGAATTAGGAGGAATATACACCGCTCCAATGATAAAATTTTTACCATTTATACTTAATTTAATAAATAAATGTTCGTATTGAAAATATGCACTTGCGAGTTGAGTTGCTATGAATTTCTTCTTGACTAGAATTAATATGCCACCTCCTCTGGATTTTAAAGAATTCGCGAATGATCTTATCTATCACTAATTTTATCCGAAAGCCAAGACTCGATGATTATGATAATATCGTAATTTGATGAAACTACTCTTATTGCAAAGCCCGAAAGCTGTCCAGTAAATCCTCCAACGTTGTGAAAATATATATTTAGGCTTTTCGGTCTTTTATACTAGAATCTTTTTTCATTTTTACGATTTCGGGGTAACCATTTAAGTAACGAATTGTGATATCCAACTCATCAGCCTGCTTGCGATTGTCTAGTTCATTTCTTAGGTCCTTCAGCTTCTTTCTTTGACTTATAGTTAAATCAGAACGAATATTAACTGCACCGTCGTGTTTGCAATTTTTAAACACATTAAGAACTGCCTTTCTGTTAGAAAAAACAACCTTGGTGGGCCTCGGTTTATCAGATTTTTGGCCGACACGGAATGCAGTAACGGGCGTTCAAACAGTTCTTTACAAAAAAGAGGGTGATGTAAATTTAACATCCATCATACTCGCCAGATCTCAATCCTCCAGATTTCTTCCTATTCTTACGATCCAAACTCTCTTTGAAAGCAAAGTGATTTGACGATATTTCTGATATCCAACGAAACGTGACGATGCTTTTGAACTCCATTCCAAAAGAAGCCTTTTTGAATCTCAGCGGTGCATGGTTATAGGAGGTGACTATTTCGAAGGACAGTAAGGTTACTTTCGTTAATATTTCATCTGCGTTGATGTTACAGAACTATTCACCGAACTTTATTGTCAGAGGTTGTATACAGAAGATGTGCTGTGATGCTTTTAAAAACTTAATTATCAATATCAGTTAGAGCTAATGAATTAAACAAAATTAATTCAATCCCAAAGAAGAATGTATTTTCAACCAGTTGCAATTCAAAATTCATTTAACAAATTTCCTTTCAAATCAACTAGAGCTATTATTTATTCTATTATTATATATCCTTTTCATATTTTGGGTAAATAGCGGATAAATTCTTAAACATTTTATGAAAATAAAATCATCAAATTATTTTTGGCCACCGAGTTAACTTTCGACTATTTATATTTATATTAAAGATAAAGATGATCTAAATAATTATAGACCCATTTATATCTTACCAATATTTTCAAAAATAATAGAATTAATACTCGCTGAACAAATAGGCCGATATTTAGAAAGAAATCAAATATTGTCAAATTCTCATTTTGGTTTCAGGTCACGTAGGTCCACGACAATGGCTACAGAATCTTTAGTTAATTATATCATTGATGCCTTTGAGAGTGGTAGCATTGTTGTATGCAATCTTATTGATCTTAGCAAAGCTTTCAGTTTCGCTTATCAAAGGCCAAAACCGGAACGAGGTACTTTTGCATAAAGTTTTTTAATGTTTTACCAAGCAATGTTAAAAATTTGAATGTTCAACAATTCAAGAGTTGGTGCGAAAGTTACCTTCAATTTCGTGCCTTCTACTCAATTGAAGAGTATATTGATAGCTTTACGAAGTAAACACCTGTGGTAATTGAATTTATTTGAATATACTTTATATACCAAAATTTAAACTGTAATCTGTATTAGTTTATTTTATGTGTGTTTTAAACTTTTAGTTATACTTCAAATTTTAATATTTATATCTGTGATAACCTGATTTTAATATAATATATTTTTTTAGGTTTTATTTATACACCAAATTTTAAATATATATTTGTGATATTGAAATAACTGATTAGGGCCGTACCCTATTAAATATGTCTGCTGTTAAATACTACCTTGATGTTCTTATTATGATCTCTACTTTTATTTGCCATATTCTACGACTTGTTTAAGACATTATTTTGTTAAGTTAGCACCAATAAAGAATATTATTATTTAATGCGAAAGACAAAATGAATCCAATTAATATATCAGGAGCGTACCAAATATTCATATTCCGAATATAGTAGTATACTTATAGGATAGAAAGAGAAAATAAAACATTAAATATACAATAATCCTTAGAATGTCTATTTCCACCTATAAATTTATCAATATTATTACATATTTGCAATAAAAGTTTATTCTTTATTCTTAGATTCATTAGACATATTTTTTATATCGGTTACCATGCCTTTTACAAGAGAGCAAATAATTGATTTAAAATCGATTATTAAGGAAGCCATCGTGGAGATTTTTAAAGACGATAAATTCATATCGACTTTTATTGATACTGCCGTGAACAAGGCCAAAATGGAATTCCAAACACAATATGATAAATACAATACAAATCTATCCTCTTTAACTACTCAAATTACTGCGCTGCAAAAACGCGTGGATCAACTCGAACAACATTCACGCCGAAAATGTATAAGAATCATGGGATTAAATGAAGAGCCTAATGAAAATCTGAAAAACAAACTAACAGATTTACTATCTACGAAGTTACATGTTAATGATGCAATAATCTCAAACTGTTATAGGACTAAAAACAGAGTTAAAAAAAATGACAATACTCACACGATTATTGCTCAGTTGGAATCAACGGAATGTATTGAAAAAGTTATTAAAAATCGATATTTATTAAAACATTCGGGTATTATAATTACTGAAGATCTATCTCCCACTAGATACAGACTATTAAATTTATCAAGAGAGAAACTTGGCAGGAAAAATGCATGGTCTTCGCGTGGTAATGTCTTTGTCAAGGGTACGGATGAAAATGGAAAAGAATTTATTAAGAAAATCTACAACAACATAGAATTGGATGAGCTTCCTGGGAATAAGAAATAGTAACAATTAATGTCATGCATGTGTTATTATTGTTTATTATTATTATTATTACTATTATTAATTATTATCACATCCATGCACAATTTCGTTTTATTTAAATTTCTAGTAATTTCCTATAACTTTATTAACAATTTTCTAATTTAATTGGAAGAATTTCCTGGGAATAAAATACTAACAAATAATGTCATGCATGTCCCATTTAATATTTTTGCTTATAATATTTCTTTTATTATTATTATATTTGTTTTTCTTTGGTATTATCTCATCCATTCACGATTTTGTTTTATTTAAATTTTTAGTAATTTTCTTTTATTTTATTAGCTCATTTTAATTATATTCGCATTTTTCTTATTTTTCTAGGGCGGGTACTTGGTTAGCTTTTTTGCGGTATAATAAATACGTAATTATTGTTTATTTAATTTTGCTTACAATAAATTACAATTAATGTATAATATTTCTGTGTCTCATTTAAACGTGCGATCTCTTAGTCATAATTTTGTAAATTTTAGAGCTCATTTACTCTCGTTAAATTATGATGTGTTTGCTATTTCAGAAACTTGGCTTACATCCAATATGGACAATTCACAATTTTATATCACGGGATATAATTTTGTTCGTAGAGATAGGGCTGCTGGTCGAGGGGGTGGGGTTGCTTTATATATAAGAAACAATGTAAAATATGAAGTCGTTGCAACACCTGTAAGTAACCTTGAACAAATCTGGGTAAAATGTAGGTTTGATAAAGATGTTTTTTGTATAGGTGTAATCTATAGACCGCCTGATAATAATTTAATTACATTTATTGAAACTTTAGAGGATGCTATTAGCTACCTTTTACCACAATATGAAAATTTAATTTTTTTAGGCGATATGAATATAAATATGCTTAACCTTCATTCGAATAATGTCAGTAAGTTTTTGGATCTCCTAGATGCTTATGATCTTAGTCAAATTATTTCAGAACCTACACGTGTTACTTTACACACTGAAACATTAATTGATATAATTGTAATTTCTAACAAAAGTAAATACATTGAATCTAAAGTAATTAAAATTCACGACGTATCAGATCATGATATAGTTTATTGTAAACTCAAACTTAACTCGAAAAGTAATGAGAAATTTGTTACATATCGTCAATTTCATAATATAGATAGAGTTGCCTTTTTAACTGATTTAGAATCATCACATCTTCAGAACTTAGTTTATCTAAACAATATTGAGAACAAAATAACGTTTTTAAATAAGATTATACTCGACATCTTTGATTGTCATGCGCCCTTAGTTAGGCGTAGGATGACAAAAACACCTGCTCCATGGCTTACTGATACTTTAAAAGAAATGATGATACATCGTGATAATGCTTACAGAAAGTTTAAACAGTCAAAACTTGCACAAGATTTTAATCTATATAAACAGTGGCGTAACACAGTTAATTCAGCTATAATAAGGGAAAAAAAGGCGTATTTAGAATTTTCAATTAATAACAATAACTCAAATTGCTGGAAATGTTTGAAGCAAAATGGTATTGTTAAATGTAAGTCAACAGTTTTACCTAATATCTTTAACGATGTGAACGCTATTAATAACTATTTTATATGTAATGCCAATTGTACTGTAGATAATGAGATTTTAAACTTTTACCGAAATAATTTTCATACTAATGTAAATGCTGGCTGTTTTAAATTTAAATTAGTGACGACTGATGAGATTGGCAACATTTTAAATAGTATTAAGTCTAATGCCACGGGTACAGATGGAATTAATATAATGATGCTGAAATTTTGCTGTCCCTATCTAATTCCTTTTTTAACACATATTATAAACTGCTGTATTGAGCAATCCATATTCCCGAATAGTTGGAAACTAGCAACTATCATTCCGATCCCCAAAATTGATTGCCCTACTAGTACCAAAGACCTCAGGCCTATCAGCATATTACCGGTTGTGTCAAAAGTATTAGAGCGTGTGCTTAAAAATCAAATTGCTGGATTTCTTGAAAATAATGTTTTGTTACCTTCTTTACAATCTGGGTTCAGACCTAACTATAGTTGCTCCACCGCCTTACTTAATATTTTAGATGACATTTTAGCCGCCACCGATAAGGGTCTTCTAACATGTATGGTTTTACTTGACTACAGTAAAGCCTTCGATACTGTCAACCATGAATTGTTGAAGGCCAAGCTCCATTATATTGGCTTTGACAAGAGTGCAGTGGATTTGGTCGCTAGTTTTTTGGATAATCGTCTTCAACGAGTTCAAATTGGGGATTTAATATCCCAATTTGCTCAGGTAAACGTTGGTGTCCCTCAGGGATCAATATTGGGCCCAATTTTATTTTCTATTTATACGTCATCCCTCACAGATATACTAGATCATTGCACTGCAAATTTATATGCGGACGACACACAATTATTATATTCTTTTAAACCTGATGACACTGTGTTAGCAGCTAAAAACATCTCTTCAGATTTATCTAAATTGGTGAATCTCTCCCGTGAGCACTCTCTATCTATCAATGTCAACAAGACTTCAATAATGTTATTTGGTCCTCATAGCCAACTAGAATCTTCGAAAAGAGTACTCGAAATTAAAATTGATGACACTATTTTGCCCTTTGTGGACAAGGTTCGGAATTTAGGTCTATTAATTGACACAAATTTACGTTTCAAGTATCATATAAATAAGTGTATTGCTCGATCTTTTCAAAGTTTAAAAATGATTTACTCTAATAGACACTATTTGTCGATTAAAACAAAACGGATGCTTTGCGACACACTAGTGCTGAGTCACTTTAATTTTGCAGACGTTGTTTATAATGCTTGTTTAGATCAAATCACAAAAAATCGTATTCAGCGAGTACAAAATTCTTGTATGCGTCTAATATTTGGTATTCGTAAATTTGAGCACATCTCCAGCAAACTAACTGACTTAAATTGGTTAAATATGCACAATCGCCGCATTTTACATTGTTGCACTCTCTATTATAAAATAATACAATCTCGTACGCCTCCCTATCTCTATAACAGAATAGTGTTCCGATCTGATGTGCACAATATCAATGTAAGATTTAGAGGCATTATCTCACCACCTTATCACAAATCTGCCATTTTTGAGCGTTCATTTTCTTACAATATATATAAAATGTATAACAAAATACCAATGCATCTAAAAAATCTTACATTGATTAATTTTAAAAATGAAATCCGTTGTAGGTTGATGAGGAATGAGCTTTAACTATGTCAATATATATATGTTTTTTGATTATTTGTAATATTTTTGTATTTAAAAATATACCGTAAATTTAATTTATTAATGTAGTAGGTTAAGTGGAAGAGCAGATAATCTATCTGAACTTCGCCTACTTTTAAATGTTATCTTTGTTTGTAATTACCTTATTTAATTAATAAAGACAATTTATTATTATTATTATTATTATTATTTATTTGGCAAAACAAGAATACTAATCTACTACAATAAACTGAATTATTTAATTAATTCACCATTATTCAATCTCTACAATTAAATTACTGCCTTCTGAAGATACCGCACCTTAAGCAATTACCATAAATGCAACAGGTAATCAATTTCCAAGAATTATTTGTAACATGTTAACCAACCATCCATAATTTTTATGTTCACCTATAAATGCTTTATAATGATCTGCAGAACCGGAAACTATAGTCGTGTAATTATTGTCTGTAATATATATAAATTGTAGTATAAGAACATACAAAGTTTTCTTATTTTAAGAATAAAGAAAACACTTTTTAAAGTTTAAAGTGGTATAAAAAAGTAAATGTGTTTTCTTTATTCTTAATATTGAAATGTACCAAAAAGTGAACGCCGTTAAAATCCATGAATTTTCTCATTTTTTTCTCGATTAAGCATAACTCAGATTATTACTTTCCCTATATAGAATTTAATGGCGAAGTGAATGAAAATGTCTGTGGGCGCTGTATCTCAAAAACAAATGATCCTATTGAGATGAAACTTTAAACTTAAGTTTTAATTGTTAGAAACTAAAACTGAAAAGCTATTGGTGAACATTCAAAAACTGAAAGGGGATGTTTACTCAAGGCCGTTTTTTGTTTTTTACGATTTTTTTTTTGAATATGAAAAATATTACAAAATTTTTCAGACATAAGTTAAAGGGAATGAGAAACTGAACAAGTTTTATTAAAACATGTTTTTCATAAAATTCTTAACTTTCAAGAAAATAAAAATAAAAATTGAATTTTTTTAACCAATTGCTAATAAACTATTAGAGTTACATCAAAATATAATAAATAATAATAGAGAATTCAAAAGTGAACAAATTATTAATAATAGCCTTTCTGTGCAAACCTTATAGTTTTCGAGAGAAATGTAAGGAAATTACTATGATGGCCAATTCTTTTATGGTTGTTTACATTTTACAACTTCTAACTAAAACCCTCGATTATATTTTACTAATTGGAGGGTGGGATAGAGGCCACCCACCCACCCTACATATACACAATAACTTTAAATACAATTATTGATGATTTTGCTCTTTATAAAACAATAAAACATAATATATAATTAAAAATAAAGCAGAATCCAAATTTAAGTTTAACTGTAAATGACTAATCTCATTTATTTATTAATTTAAATTCTTTCCACCTATCATATATATAATTTTTACTAATTTACACCAATAAACATTTTATTTGTCAATTTTCTTTTTCTGTAATATTTTCTTTCAGTTTTCAAAAAAAAATAATAACAATTCTTGCTTTGAATATGGTTTTCAGTCTTTTATAAATTGTGATATTTTTTAGAAAAAAATACTTTCATTTTTCGAAAAAATTCTAAAGATATCTTCTGTACCAATTTTTATGTTAGATTTCAAGTATTTTAACACATTTTGCGTTATATTATTTCAAGAATTTTCCAGAAATGTATTTTTCTTCTATTTATTATTATGTTTTATTTATCACCATTTTTTCAATTTTTCTAGTTTCAGGATTTTTTCAGTGATTTCAGTAACTTTATACATTTTTTGCTTTATATTTAAACTTTTTAACAATGCAAAATGTCTTTAATTTAATGAGAATGTAGTCTTTTACTATATTTTTTTAAATTCTTAAACTGTTTTCAAGTGTTCTAAAATTTTTCTGCTATTTGTCTTTAATTTCTTAAGAAATTTATAAATTCCTTGCTTTATGTCATCTGCATTTTTAGGTAATTTTAGAATTTTGCATATTAATAATTCTTTATTTTTATAAAAATTCTCTACTTTCAGATTTTTTATGCTATTAATTTTTTAAAAAGTTTTTGCTTTTATGTTATTTGAAATTTTGAAATGTTTCTTTTCTAAATTTTACTTTTATTTTTAGAATTTTTTTCTGATTTTCTAAAGATTCACCAATCCTACACTAATTTTGCTTCTAGAACTTCTCAGCAAGTTTCGTATCATTGTTTAATATTTTTTACTATTTTGTTTTTATTAACTTCCAAGAATTTTCTAAGAATTTTTCTTTTAAATTGCAAGAATTTTATTTAATTGTTCTAATTTATTTTACAATTTTTCTGTAATATAAGAAATAAAGAATTTCCTAATCGTATAATTTTTTAGCTTTACATTTGTGTAATATTCTAAATTTTCCAGAATGTCTCTTCTAAATCTTTCCAATTCCTAGAATAAGTCCTTAACTTTTCTTTGAGATTTATAGAATTTTCGAGAATTTTTTTTCAATTATAACAGTTATCACTATTTTTAAAATTATCTTATCAAAATTTTTCGAGGTCTTTTTTAAATATTTTTTTATCAGAGATTTTTAATTTTTTCCTCTAATTTTGGGATTTTTTCCTGCATTTACCTACCGATTTTGTAAGATTTTTTTCTTATTTTGTACTGTTCTCTCATTTTTCTACAATTCCAAAAATATTGACCATCATTCTCGTCAGTGTTGTTTTTATTCTCTTCCAATTTGCAATTTTTACATCTTACTCATATCTGAAGCCCAGGGCACGTTTTTTCCGTGAATAATTATTTTGATGGTTTTGATTTCAGTGGATTGTTTTTATTTCTAGAATACGAGTATTTCTTTCAAATTTCTAGATTTCGTACAATTTTGAAAAATTGAAAAAAATCTAATTTTTCTATTGAATTCTACATAGTTTTTAAGGAATGTCTATTTTAAATTGTAAGAGATGTTTCGTTTTCCTTTTGAATTCCAAAAATATTGTGAAATTTAACAATCTTCCATGATTGTTTTGAGAATTTTTCTTTCCTTGTTAGTTTATAAGCAATTTTTCTTTCCTTGTTATATAATTTATCACCATTTTCTGGATTATCTTATGGGAATCTTGTAAAAAATTTTAAAAAGCATTAAATTTCTAAAAATATTTATTAGCAATACTTTAATTCTAGAAATTAAATTGAATTTTCATTTTCGGAATATTCCTAAAGATCTCTTTAAAATTTTAAGATATTTCTTTCAGTAATACTCATCAAAGAACTTTTTCTTCTGGACTTCAAGATTTTTTGAAAACTATTTTTCTATTTTGCGAAAAATTATTACCATTTCCGAATTATCTTATCAAAATTTTTAAGGATTTTTGGGAATTTCATTTTTAAGGATTTTTTCCATAACTTTTTGATATTTTTCTTCTATACAATTGTAACGTTTCTATTAAATTCTAAATGAATTTTTAATTTTAAATTCTTAGAGTTTTCACTTCCAGGTTTGTAAAATTTATCAGATTAGAAGTTTTTTTCGAAATTTCTAGAATTTTCCACATACTTTTCTGAGAAATTGTAGCTTTGTATTATCAGATTTTTTTTGTAATGTGTTTTCTCAATTGTAATGTTTTCTTCAATCGTTTCCTTACCATATTATTAGAATATTATAGCACCTTTTTCGAGATTTATTCTAATAATTGTTAATAAGTATTTCTGTACTTTTTTCTTTCCAAAAATTTATCAATATTTCATCAATTATCTTTTCGGATTTATTTTTATTTTCGTAGTTTTACAAAAAAATTCATTCTAGTATCTCTAGTATCTCTTTAAAATTTTAAGAATTTTGTTCCTCAACTACAAAAAAATCTCTTTTTCTAAATTTGTAATACTTTCTAGAATTCTAGAAAATAAATTAAAGTTACCAAAATGTTTTTTTTAAATGTTTAGCTTTAAGTATCTCTAGCAATTTTTTCTTGAAAATTTTAAGAATTTCGTTCCTAAATTTAAATATTTTTTTAAATTTGTAATACTTTCTAGAATTCTAGAAAATAAATTAAAGTTTCCAAAATGTTTTTTAAAAATGTTTAGCTTTAAGCTTCATATTTTCTGAATATTCCCGAATACATCTTCTAAATTATAAAGTTTTCTTTTCAGTAATAATACTTTAAATAACTTTTCTTCTGGACTTTTCAAATTTTGTAATTAAAGTTATTGCAAACCTTGAGGCGATGCATTAGGGTGGGTGGCCTTTAACCCACCCTCCAATCAGTAAAACATAAGCGAGGGTTTTAATGAAAGTTAGAATAAATATAAGATTAATTTAATAGATTTATTCAAACAAATTTTGAAATTTAAGAAATTTAACAAAAGTTAAAAAGAATGAACAAATTTTTATTAAAGCATGTTTTTTACAAAGTTCATAAAAAAATTAATAATTTTACAATTACAATGGCTAATAAACTATATGAGTTAAATGAAAATCATATAAAAAGTAATTGTAAAATATAGGGAAAAAACTGTGATGGCCACATAACCTTTTCAAATTTTGTGATATAAAGTACACTAACACAACTATTTTCTCTTTTCACAGAATAACACAAAATTTAAAAAAAAACAAATGAACTTTACATTTATTTAAGCCATATAACGTATCTAGTTATTCTTGATAATTAATTGTAATTTATACTTAAAGTCTAATTATAAAAATGATAATTTAGAAGTATAGTTCCGAAAATGGTTATTCTTTTGGTTAAATTTTCAATAACACAAATGTAAACATAGGTAGAGAGCAAAACCATAGTCAAGTATTGGGCGGGACATCAATTTATATTTTTTAGAGCTCTTCTAGTATTAATCCCATTATTCTTGTATGCTGCACTTCTAAAGCATTTTGTCCTAGAAGTAATTTTATTTTGTATTATTCCTGTGTGTTTTTTGAAATTGACTTTTGATCTATAGTTATGCCCAGATACTTAACGGAACTGAGTGAGGGATCATGGTTTGGGAAATAAGGACGTTGGAGGTGCGCTGATTAAGAATTTGATTTGTGGGGTTTGATTTAAATGCGCCATTTAATTAACCATCGTTGAAGGAATATATAAGCTCTTGGAGGAATTGAAGAGTTTTTCGTAGTATGGGAGCATGTTTGATTAAGGCAGTATCAAGTTTTAATGAATTAAAGTAGAGATGCTAATAATTACAGACATCAACGCAAAAATATTCTCTAACAGAGGTGAGAAAGGAGAGCCTTGGGGTCGTCCTTATTAGGAAGTAAAGGAAGAAGGGAATTGTGTATTTTAGGTATCTATTAGAGAGGAATTGTTTAATAATGAAAATAATATGAGGAGGGATATTTAGGCACTTGTATAATAAACCCTAATGCCAGACAGAGTCAAACGTTTTCTGGATATCTAAAAATAGAGCTGCAGAAGATTTGCCTTCAAGATGAGATGTTTGAATATTTGAGACGAGAATAGTGAGTGCAGGGGAAGTTGATCGTCGGAAAAGAAAACCAAATTGCTATTTGGGAAAAAAAGAAAGGATTATTTGAGGAGGGATTCATAGATTTTTCCAATAACAGATAGGGTCGATAGCTGGATATACATAAGGAAATATCTCTACATCACGGTGTCTATAGACGACAAAATCTCTAAATTCATGTGCAGTAAATGCTGCAGGAACGTAGAGGCTATACACAGATTTGCATCGATGGCTGTTAGAAATCAAGAGAGACTTAATAAACTAATGACTGAAAACCATGTCTCTGTTATCGAACAGAAAAGGCAGAAGAACAAGGGACATCATACATATCTTACTAAGGGCATCTTAGAAAAACCGAATGAAGACAGTAAGGGTTGGTTGCGTTGAGGGATACAAATTACAATTTCTATTTTCCACACTTCTCGGAATCATTGTTTTTTTTTTGTAAATAATAATATTAACTTATTACGGATGTGGTCATGTTAGTGTAATGGAAGGGATTTTAGGATGAGTATATGTATATGATCATCTCCAAACAGCAGATTGAAAGAAAATATAATGATTACACACGCCGGTGGTGGCGCATCGGTTACGGCCCCGAACTGACGTGCAGCAACGTTGATTCGGGTCAGTAGTCGGATGGGTGACCGGTACCATTCACCATTGGGATACAATTAATGGTGCTTTAGAGTGACGGGGGCGATCCTTTAAAGTAACAAGCTCATTTACACACACACAAATACACAAATGACACATGGCGGAAGGACCACGTGGTCGATAGCCTAACACTACTACTACTACTATAATGATTACTTCGTGTTATTATACTTAATTCAAATTTACGTCTGGCCAATGGTCCCCAGAATCTCTAACACTTTCAAAAGATTAAGCTTTCTCCTCTCTTTGGAAATCATATTAGGAATACTAGATGGATACCAAAAGTTGATTAATTGTTCTGTTTCATATGTTTATTATCAGTATCCTGATATGTGTTTCGGCAATTACTTGCAATTGTCAAAGGAAATGACTTTTTTGATAATGGCTAGTAATCTTCGAAACACATGTCAGGAAATTGATAATAAATACACGAAGCAGAACTAGTGCCCAATTTCTAATACATACAGTAAGTTATATAATAATAATAATACGCAAATTTTATTAACGGATATAACCAGTGTAAAAAATAAAATTTTATAGATTGATTAATATTTTATCAAAAATGCGGCGACGCAATTTTATATTTAGTATAATTAACCACATATAGTGATCTACAGTATTCAACTTATCTTGTTTTTCTCTCAAAATTCTGTTCTGTTTGTCCTATTCATTACAATTTATACATTTTGTATATTTCTGACTTCTTTAGCTTTTCTTTGTATATTTTATTTAAGGCTGTTCTTGGAAAGTATCTAGTTATCTTTTTTGATACAATTGATCAATAAAATAGAAAAGTTAGTAGATGAATTATTGATTCTTTAAAATTTGATATAATTTTTGATATTCTGAACTTCCTTAGTTTACCAGTTTCTATATTGTTATTCGCATTTTTTAATAAATTTATTTCGTTGCCAAATTTGTAGTTTATGTATATGTTTTTTCTTCTTTTCAGGGCATATCTTATATAGCTATTGTGTTTTATCGTTCCTTTAAATAAATTTGTTTTTGTTCTCACCTTATAATCTTCCTGGTTAGCGATTTTATCAATAGTGTTGAGTTCTTTTTTTGTAGGACCTGCTGTTGCAGTAGGTAAATGTACAACCTCTGACAATAAAGTTCGGTGAATAGTCCTATAACACGGACGTAGAAGAAATATTAACGAAAGTTACCTTACTGTCCTTCGAAATAGTCACCTCCCACAACTATGCACCGCTGAGATCTGCTATACATCCTGGAAACTTTTCGAGGATTCTTTTGGGATGGAGTTCAAAAGCCTCGTCACGTTTCGTTGGATAATAGGAATATCATCAAATATCTTTCCTTTACAAAATGTTGCCTTTCATTTACAAGTTTTTACAAAATATCTCATTATTTATTCTTGATAGAAACTTATTATTATTACTAATTTTACCATTTCATGTTCTTGTATTCATATAAAGTAGCAATAAATGTCTAAGAACTATGAATTATATTTTTGAGTTTCAAAAATGTATTATTAGCTTGTTTGTTTTCAAGACACAAATGATTATTAATCTCCGCTTTATGTAAATTTTTATTGCCAGCATCAATTTATTAGGTCGTTATACCATTATGCATTATAATTTCATTGAATTTTTAATTATCTGTTTACGGCCAGTAAATACGTTGCCCTGTATAATTAAAACATTCCTGCAAAAGGAACGACACGTTTCAATTGGATATTTCTTCTCAATATTCACGGCGAGTAGAAATGGAATTACAATTTAATCCCCCTGTACACGACGGTTGATTATCATTTCACCCACCGCGTTGAATTTCCAGACGTACTTTATATCGCTGCTGGAATTAAACTCAAATTCATCGCACCTGGAGAGGTAATCTGAGTTTCATTTCATCGCAGAATTTTACGTTTCAATTTTGCGGCTCTTGGTATATGTGTATGTGTGTGTGTGTGTGTCTATGAAAGAAACCCAGGACGGATCGATTCGACGCTTCGCGGAGAAACCAAAGAAAGCGAAATGAACTTGACTTGGCTGCTGCGGAGGTGAGGGAGAGTAGTGGGAAAATCGATTCGGTCGTCCAGACTCGTTCCCAGAGGACTTCCCTCGCCGTCTCCCCCGAACTCCTGGAGGAACTGAGTAATGCGATTAATTAAGAGACGACTTTCTATTGTGCCGCCACGCAGTGATGCCAATTACGGAGGTTTAACGTGCTACTGCGTTGTCCGGTTAATGAGATTATGTAATTGTAATTTGTGCCGGCTCATGAAAATTCAATTATTATGCTTCAATGGTCATTATGGGACTTTGAAAAAAATATTGATGTCAAATCAACCATTAAAATCGAACATTTTATCTATTTTTAGTGTCAACGAAAATGGTCAACATTTCGCATTTGCACGGTACATTAAACGTAGAAATATATACAGGGTAAGTATTATGTATGGGAATCTAGGAAACTAACGGGTGTCCAACAATTATTGCAGTCCCGGGTGACGTTGGAATCAAAAACGTAGGTCAATTCTTTCATGTGCCAAATAAATGAACTGACATTTTAATTGTCAAACATAACTTAAATGTGCATTAAAAATGTCAGTTCATTTATTTGCAACATGCAAGAATCGACCTACGTTTTTTATTCCAACGCCACCCGGGACTGCAATAATTGTTGGGTAAAAGTAGTCGAAATTTATCAATCAAAAGAGGAAACACTACAAAATGGATGCTGGACAATGGAGTTAATACAGTTGTCAGTGATTTTATTTGAAGATAATGTGGTGATGCAGAAACAGAGGAATACCTACAACACAATATTTTAAAGTGATATTAACCTCTTTCCGGGGTTACTATAGTCTGTCCGCTGGATCTTCCGTCGTACGTCACAAACTATAGCTTCAAAAAACAACGAAAGTTTTACAGTGCGTTCTTTTTCTAGGGCATTTGGTCTACTTTATCAGACTGAATGTATTTGTGTCGTCTCTCGAAGCGATATTTTGTGACGTAGGACGGAAGATCCAACGAATGGACTATAATAATGGTAACGGTCACCTATCCAATTGCTTATCCGGATTGACGATCCTGCACTATCGCTAATTCGGCTGCAACCGTATGCATCGTCTACTTTTTTTTACGTTTCCAGAAACAGTTTCTTATTCAATTATTCAAGATTTTCTCATTGTTAATTAGGAGTAAACTACACCACAAAAGTAGGAAATGGATGGTTACATTTAAAAACATAAGTAAGAACAAATAGTAGTTGTATTTAAAACTAGTAGGTTTTCTGATTTCTCATTACAGTTATTTACGAAACCGTTGTTCAACAATGGTATAACTTAAAAATCGCAATTCACAAATATAATACCTTTATTGCACGTATGGAGTCAATTACACCATTATTTCTGACGCAACGATAATTTGATGATGTTATTAGAATTCATTCATTCTTTTTAATTACCGAAGCAAATAATGAAATCCACCGATTAATTAAAAAGTTGGATGATTCTCATGATCAAATTACTACATTTACATCTCGCTAGATATTTACAAGGTCTGGCTTTTGGGAATTTAGTCGTTATGGAATCACACATTGCATATGCGTTGCCATCAGAATACATTCCCTATATTTTTCTCAAAAAGGTTATTCTTAACAATTTGCTCAATTTTGGATTCTTTGCAATACAAATTATAATTGTTATATAAATTTCATGTGTATGAATGTTCACCAAAAGCTTTTTTAAGTTCCAGTTTTCAACGAGAAAACCTTAGGTTTAAATCTAAAATAGATTCGGTGTAAAAAAGTACAAAAAATGAACGATTGTCTTTCAGCAGTAAAGAGGTAAATAGACCTGCAAAACGCAAACTGTTTTTGCGGTTTCTTTTGATAATAGTAGCGATAATAATGAAAGTGCAAGTGATTTTGAGTGATAGGAGAGAAATAAAAAACCTAACCAAATTTACATCTGTCGGTGGTGTAAATTATAACTTCACAAATTTCACTAGAGAGAACGATCATAAAATGTTTTTGACAAAGAAAATTATTAAACATATTATAACTGAAACTAATCGTTTTGGTGAAAAGGATTCAAGTTTTAAAGAAATTAACTGTAGAGGAATTGCAAGTTTATTTTGCACTCATTATATTAATGTCTATAGTGAAAAAACCTACACTTCAAAGTTATTGGAGAACGGACAAGAGTATTGAAACGCCGTACTTCAAAACAGTGATGTCCCGAAATAGGTTCAAGGAAATTTCAAGTAAATTACATTTTGCAAATAATGATCGTCTTCAGCGTGATAAAATTAGACCGATAATGGACATGATCAGTAAAAGATTAAAAAAGTATACACGCTTAGCCGAGATGTTTCCTTCGATGAATCTCTGATGAAATGTAGAAGCTTAATTCCTTACATTCACTATAACAAAATAAAGAGAGCTCGATTCGGAATAAAATACTACAAGCTATGCGATTCGAGAACAAAATATATACACAATTTTAAGATTTATGTAAGAAAAGATAAGTGTAAAAAAAGGCTAGCTAGCATGAAAACCGTTCTCGATATGATGAAAGAGAGTAATTTGTTAGAAAAGGGTCATTGTTTATACAAGGTAGGACAAAAGTCCCGCTACCACTTTGATTGCATATAACTTTGCTGAAAGAAAAGATAAGTAAGTTTGGTTTTCATAAAAAATTTATTTGGTCATTTTGTTTTTTCGTTATGATTGGAAAATTATATCGGCTAAATGGTGACCGCGATTCGCTATGCAACTTTCGGCTCTTTTTAGGGCATTTTTCATGACATCCTTCAAGCTGATCGGGCTAAATTTCTTCAATTTCGTGACGGATATTGTCTTTAAGACGTTGAATCGTTTGGGGCTTATTCACATAAACTTTTGATTTAAAAAAACCCCATAAGAAAAAGTCTGCTGCTGTTAAATCCGGAGATCTGGCTGGCCATGCTAAATCGCCACCTCGCGAAATTAGTCTTCGTGGAAAAACGTCATTCAATAATTGAATTGTTGAACGAGCTGTGTGTGCTGTGGCCCCATCTTGCTGAGACCACATGTCCTCTAGTCCTTGCTCTTCCATTTCAGGCATAAGAAATGTCTTAGTATCGTTCAGCATTAACAATATCTCTAACACTTTGGTCATTTTCAAAAAAAATAGGGACCAATGATGTTTCCAGCATAAATACCACACCATACAGTTGTTTTTTTGTCGATGCAATGATGTTTCATGAATGAATTTAGGATTCTGTGTTACCCAAAACCGACTCATTATCAATTTAGACGAAAAATCTTCAATTTCACCAGACTGCCTTAGGTTTGCATTACTTTACTCAACTCGTTGATTATGATCTCTCGGTAGCAATTTTTGGGCTAATTGAATTTTGTACGGGAACATTTTCAAATCAGTTTTCAAAATTTGCCTTAAACTGCGTGCAGAAATGTGTAACTGGGAACCGAATTGATGTTTCTGAAGACTCTGCAATACTATCGCGCACCAGAGCCACATTTTCAGCGTTGCGAGACGTCCGTTGTCTTCCAGAACGAAGCCTGTCTGCTGTCGTACCGTACTGTCGAAAATTCGCATGTAAACGATAAATTGTGAGGCACTGAACGATTAGGATATTTTTGATGCAATTTCCGCTGAGTGGCAATAATGGAACGATTATTTTCAATAAATATTGTCACTATTTCTGCTCGTTCTTGTGGCGTATATTTATCCATAATAAAATTTGGACGTCTATACAACACAATGGTTAAAGCAAAACTGAGCTAAGCGTCACAGAACCAAGATGGCGCGCAATCAAAATGGTAGCGGGACTTTTGCCCCACCTGTTATATTGATAACTTGGTATAGCTCACCTGATACAATAAAGTATACAATTAAAACGAGGCGAAGCAACTATACTTCAAACTAAAAATATTTCCGTAATAAAGTGGAAAAACAAAAATATGTCAACATGATACCAACAATGCATAACCTAGATTTTGCTCATACGGGGAAACAAAATTACAAAACTATAGAAAATATTGTAAATCCAACATTTTTTTTAAATTATAATCAAAAACATGGGTGGAGTTGATGGAGGAGATCAACTTCTCAGCAAAATTCACACTATGCGACGTTATCAGAAGGTGTATAAAAAGGATTGTTTTTATTGTCTCCAGATGATTCTTTTGAATAGCTATGTTGTTTTCAAAACTATTTATGATGACAGAGCATTTCACATTTTCAAGCAAAAATTAGCGGAAGAAATACTTGAAAACTTCTACCGAAACTAAAGACACCACAAAATATGAACACCATGTCCATTATTAAAAGAAGATTTGGCGGTAAACATTTTATTCAAACTACTTCATCGAAGAAAACTCGCAAACGTTGTGTAGTTTGCTTATCAGTAAAAAAGATACAATTTATCAATGTGATAATTGTCATACGGCATTGTGTATTGAACATTTCAAGTATTGTCATATATGTCATATAAATAATTAGATTAATTTTGAAAAATTATTATTACTTTATATAAAATAGGAATTTTTTATTTTTCATATTGTAAAACATTTTCATTGAAATACAATTAAAAAAAGTTATCATGTGTAGGGTGCGTTGGTAGCCTCTCACCCACCCTCCAATCAGTAACAAATAAGCGAGGGTTTTAATTAAAAGTTATAAAACGTAAATAAACATAACATTGCACATTTTAATAGACTTATTCAAACAAACTTTTCAAATAATTCTTGGTCATGTTTTTCTGATTAGAGGGTGGGATAGAGGCCACCCACCCACCCTACATATACATATGTTTACAATTACTCACTCAAAAATTTTGCCTTTTTAATTTCTTTTTTATTCAGAAAGTTTTGTAATTAATTTTTAAACCGCGAGACGATAAGGAATTGAAGTTATCATGTATATGTAGGGTGGGTGGGTGGCCTCTATCCCACTCTCCAATCAGTAAATCATAAGCGAGGGTATTAGTTAAAAGTCCTAAAACGTAAATAAACACAAAATAATTGCAATTTTTAGAGATTTATTCAAACAAATTTTTCAAATAATTTTTGATGATGTTTTACTGATTGGAGGCTGTGATAGAGGCCACCCACCCACCCTACATATACATATAAATTTCGATTACTGATAGTCTCGCGGTTTCCACGAAAATTAATTACAAAACTTTTTGAATAAAAAAGAAATTAAAAAGGTAAAATTCTTGAGTGAGTAAATTGTAAAAATTTGATTAATGATGGGTGGGCAGACTTTAAATCTTAATTAGATAAGATTATCTGTAGAAATATATAAATATATTTATATTTAAAATTAAATTTTGGTTTTGTTTTATTTTTTATTAGATAAAAGGTTTGATTGTTTTTAGTAGCAAAATCATCAACGATTAGCAATTAAAGTAACTTTGTATATGTAGGGTGGGTGGGTGGCCTCTATCCCACCCTCCAATGAGTAAAACATAAGCGAGGGTTTTAGTTAAAAGTCCTAAAACGTAAATAAATACAAAATTAAATTGCAATTTTTAGAGATTTATTCAAACACATTTTTAAAATATTTTTTGATGATTATTTACTGATTGGAGGGTGGGATAGAGGCCACCCACCCACCCTATATATACATATAAATTTTAATTACTGATATTCTCGCGGTTTCCAATAAAGTTAATTACAAAACTTTTTGAATAAAAGCAGAAATTAAAAAGGTATTTTTGAGTGAGTAAATTAGTAAAAATTGTATACACGATGGGTGGGCAGTTTTTAAATCTAAATTAGATAAGGTTAAATACAGTAAATCATTTATATTTAAAATTAAATTTTGATTTTGTTTTATTTTTTTTATTAGATAATGGGTTTGATTGTTTTTAGCAGCAAAATCATTAACGACTAACAGTTAAAGTTATAATGTATATGTAGGATGGGTGGGTGGCCTCTATCCTACCCTCCAATCAGTAAAACATAAGCGAGGGTTTTAGTTAAAAGTCCTAAAACGTAAATAAACACAAAATAATTGCAATTTTTAGAGATTTATTCAAACAAATTTTACAAATAATTTTTGATGATGTTTTACTGATTGGAGGCTGTGATAGAGGCCACTTACCCACCCTACATATACATATAAATTTCGATTACTGATAGTCTCGCGGTTTCCACGAAAATTAATTACAAAACTTTTTGAATAAAAAAGAAATTAAAAAGGTATAATTCTTGAGTGAGTAAATTGTAAAAATTTGATGAATGATGGGTGGGCAGACTTTAAATCTTAATTAGATAAGATTATCTGTAAAAATATATAAATATATTTATATTTAAAATTAAATTTTGGTTTTGTTTTATTTTTTATTAGATAAAAGGTTGGATTGTTTTTAGTAGCAAAATCATCAACGATTAGCAATTAAAGTTACTTTGTATATGCAGGGTGGGTGGGTGGCCTCTATCCCACCCTCCAATCAGTAAATCATAGGCGAGGGTTTTAGTTAAAAGTCCTAAAACGTAAATATACACAAAATAATTGCAATTTTTAGAGATTTATTCAAACAAATTTTTCAAATAATTTTTGATGATGTTTTACTGATTAGAGGCTGTGATAGAGGCCACCCACCCACCCTACATATACATATAAATTTCTCGCGGTTTCCACGAAAATTAATTACAAAACTTTTTGAATAAAAAAGAAATTAAAAAGGTAAAATTCTTGAGTGAGTAAATTGTAAAAATTTGATGAATGATGGGTGGGCAGACTTTAAATCTTAATTAGATAAGATTATCTATAGAAATATATAAATATATTTATATTTAAAATTAAATTTTGGTTTTGTTTTATCTTTTATTAAATAAAGGGTTTGATTGTTTTTAGCACTAAAATCATCAACTATTAGCAATTAAAGTTATTATGTATATGTAGGGTGGGTGGGTGGCCTCTATCCCACCCTCCAATCAGTTAAACATAAGCGAGGGTTTTAGTTAAAAGTTCTAAAACGGAAATTAAAAAAAATAAATTGCAATTTTTACAGATTTATTCAAACACATTTTTAAAATATTTTTTGATGATTTTTTACTGATTGGAGGGTGGGATAGAGGCCACCCACCCACCCTATATATACATATAAATTTTAATTACTGATATTCTCGCGGTTTCCAATAAAGTTAATTACAAAACTTTTTGAATAAAAGAAGAAATTAAAAAGGTATTTTTGAGTGAGTAAATTAGTAAAAATTGGATACATGATGTGTGGGCAGTTTTTAAATCTAAATTAGATAAGATTAAATACAGTAAATCATTTAAATTTAAAATTAAATCTTGATTTTGTTTTATTTTTTTATTAGATAAAGAGTTTGATTGTTTTTAGCAGCAAAATCATTAACGACTAACAGTTAAAGTTATAATGTATATGTAGGGTGGGTGGGTGGCCTCTATCCTACCCTCCAATCAGTAAAACATAAGCGAGGGTTTTAGTTAAAAGTTCTACAACGTAAATAAACAAAAAATAATTGCAATTTTTAGAGATTTATTCACATTTTAGAAATATTTTTCGATGATGTTTTATTAGAGCAGTGTTTCCCAAACTTTTTTGTGTCATGCCCCACCTAAGCCTTTCTAAAATTCTATGCCCTCCTATGTAACATATAGATAATTGTTAATATTAAAAAAATGAATTGTCCACTTGAAAAACTTAAATAATAGGTTTTAGGAAGAAATCACTATGAAATTGTTAACGAAACACAGTAAGTAAATTTTCAAAACATATAATGAAAAACTGAATTTCATATTCGAAATAATTTTAATAAACATTTTTTCTTTATTAATTTATTATTTTAATTTAGTGAGATCCTTGCGCTTGATGCTTGCTGTACAGAGATTTTATGTTAGGTTCCAATTTGGTTAGCTTCAGTCTCAAGTCTTCCCGTTGTGTTATATCCAGACGATTTCTGTTTTTACATCACTAAATCAACATTCAGCTAAATATGAAGACGGAAACGGTAACAATAGTTTTCTTGCACATTTGGTTAAATTTCGGTATTTGATTTCTGTTTCCTCACAAAGCCATGCCATCGGTCCTTTTATATTAAATAAAGTTTTAACAGAGTCAATTTGCATTTCTGTGAGTTCTTCTTGATACTACACTTTTGATATATCACACAAATCCACTAATATTGGCTGCATCATCCATGTTGCAAAATCAATTTGTTTTAAATCAAAAAATCAAGTATAGCAGTATCATTGACTTCACATTTTTGGAGTCAATGAAATTGTTTTTATTAATAATTTTCTGACAGCTCAATAAGGGTAATGAAACCAAATATCTATGCTTTTGCATGGACAAGAGTTTTATTTGTTCTTTGAAGTTACTTATTTAATATATTTAGTTTCTGAAAGGTATCGGCTAAATAACTCACAAATGCTTTACAATCGACTGTTAAAAAATACTTAATTTCAGGTTTGTCGCTTAAAAATCACTAAGAGTATCAAAGAGTTCCATTAATCTTTTCAAGCAGTTCCCCTTAGAAAGCCGTCCTACATCAGTGTGAAATTAAAGTCTCACATGGTCAGCATTTTGTTCTTCGCAAAGTTGCTTGAAGAGACGCTCGCATTTGGCATTAGCTTTAATAGCATTAATACACTTTATTACTGACTACTACATATTAGGAGTACCATCTGCAGCACAAGATGTTATATTTTTCATTGGTATAATATTGACATCGAAGTAGTTTTCTGGCTTATTATATATACATTTGGAGGTAGTGGTGCTTTCTAATCTTTTAAGGAACAAGTGTTCTTCAGCAAAATGCCCTTTATCAATATATCTTACGTAAGTTATCAATATTGTCTCACTGCCTCTCAAAGTTGATTCATCCATGTCTTCACTCATTTCGTCTATTCTTTTGAATATTGCTATTGTTACTGAGTGGCATAGCTTTTATATCTTTGTCATCTTTTTCAAGAACCGTTTTAAGAAATGCTAATATTGACGGATTTATTAAATTCTCTAATATAATATAATTTTTTCCAGATTTAGCGATGAATAGAGAAATTTGATAACTAGCCACAAGAATGAGTTTAAGTATAAGCAATAAATAGAGAAATTTAGCATTACATTTAAATATACCGGAGCAAAAGAGTTAAACTCGTGTCGAATCCATTTTATAGGATTTAACTATTATAATTTTTTAAATTAACTAAACTAAGATACCAAGATACCTTAAATTAATGAGAACATTATGGTTTATGTTGTGAGCTGTAATCTTCGGATGTTGATCAAATATATATTTGCTCGTAACTTCGTCGAGACACAAATAAAACCTGCAATAAAGTCTTTTTACTACTCCTAATTTGTGGATTAACGGTCTCAGCCGTTTCCTCGTGAATAACCAAATCAGATTTCTAAATAAAAACAACTATAATATTTTTTAAAATGTATGATTTATCAATTAGATTTTATATAGTTAGATATCATGATTATTTAAAAATAATGTACGGACAAATATAAGCATATTAAGAGACCTTAACAAAATACTTCATATGAAAATATTAGTTTTGTATGTGTAACATTTAAATAGTTATAAATAATGTGCTATCTAAATTTACTTGATTTATTTAACTCTAGTTTCAATGATATTATTCTACTATAGATAATTAATTCAAAAAATCAATTGCAATCAACATTAAAATTCACCTATAAGTGAAATAAACGAAGTGAATATGAATAAAAAACATGTTCTTAAGATATGGTTTTACTTAGTTGATGTACTTTTTCAAGTCTGTGGAGACGTCATAATGAATCAGATTAGTAATGTATATTATAGATATGAATCTCAACTGGGTTCATTTAATTTATTATTTAAATCATTTATTGGGTACATTATACAGGGTTATTCACGCCATATGACACGGAATATTGTGGCCAAAATACGTGACTTTTAAAAAGTTTCACTTTAGGAATGTATGGGGATCTATAAGGGTTACTTTCTTAAAATTAATTTCATAATGAAATCCCCTATATTTTATTGTAGTTTTGAATTCTTCGATCAAAATAAGTGTGTGTTTCAATAAGGTTTTCATGTTCCACATACTTAAGAAGTATTTAAGTTATGTATGCTAAATTTACAGTAAAGTGTAACAATAGATCTTATTGTATTTCCAAAATATAATAAACGCGAGGAACGAGCGAGTTTTTTTAAAGCCAGGAGTGCAATAAAGAAACTTTTTACACGTGTGCCTTACAAAATTTTATCTTCGATCGTAAAGGATTTCAAAGAATATATTCTTATGAGTAATATTTTAATGTCATTTCAATAATTCAATTAATGAAAACATATTTTACCCGCAGTGCACTAATGAAAGCGTTACTTAGCAACCAGTAAACAAGTTGCACAAATGTCGGCCGCCATTATTATTTATGGAAAAAATGTTCGCTTAATTGTAATCGCTTCGACTTGCATTAAATGAAATCTTCAGAGTTCTTAAATCTGCCATTTGGTTTGTATTATATATTTTATTTATAGTTTATTAGTTATTTGTATCAATTAATAAAAAATTAAGTTTTTCGTCGAAATATATTCATCTGTCAAATTTGACAATTCTGTGCAATAAAAACAGTTTGACATTACCGTGCAATAAAAACGGAAAAAAGCACTAGTGCTTTAAAAGGCCACTTTTACAATGAAAAATGATGCAAAAAGCGTCTACTTTCTGTACGATCGTAGATAAACAATATTTTGGCATTTTCTGTAAAAAAACAGAAGACTTATGACTTAAAAATATGGCGTTCCATTTAAATAAATGAAATTATAGCCACTTAAAAGTCTATTATACTAAAGTAGCCCTAGTAGACCTCCATATATCCCCAAAGTGAATATTTTTGAAAGTTACGTATTTTGACCACAATATTCCGTGTCGTATAGTGTGAATAACCCTATATAACTACGGGTTATCGATCAAGAGATTATTTTTTATGCTTATAATTTAGTAATTTACAACATTAGCTGCATCTGCTCAAAGGAATTGGACTACTGCCGACGTAGTGTAATAAAATTAATTTTTGTACAATAAACTAGTGCAGATAATTGGTTTTTGAAAGGTAATTTGCATAAACGAATTAACTTTATAATTGTAGCGTTTTTGAATATTAGACCTTTTAAAGAGCAGCAGGTGCATTCTTTCAAAGGATGCATCATCAGCCTCTAAGCAGTACCAATAAAAATAATCCGTCTAATTGCGTGGACATGAATTACGCACCGAACTGGTCGTTAATTTCATGTACTGTAATTACAACATTTGCATAATTCAATAATTACACTTGCGAACTGCATATTCAATGCGGATTTCAGAAAATTTGATTTGAATTTAGCAGAAACTCTGTTGAATAATGAATAAGACTAATCTCCAAATAATTTATATTATTTTTAAATATAAACTATAAAAATGTATTAATAGTTTACGTTAATTAATCTTTTTAGTAGTTTAAAGATCAACATATTTCATAATTGGGATCCAAATTGACTGGAGAAACAAAATATTTGTCAAAATTTCATATATAAAGGTTAGAGACCACAAATACATTCAAATTTTTATTGTAGACCATAGGATTTTGAAAGAAATTATTAAATGATAGGGCGTTTTAGTAAAATTCTACGTGTTATTCTTAAGTGAAGGGTGGTCTAAAACCCCCACCTACCTAAACTAATTGTAAGATTGTTAATCTAATCTGAGATGTTGTTTCAGTTTAAAAAAAAACGCTGAAAATCATTGAAAAGAAATCATATTAAACAAATGTTGAGAAATAAATAAATGTGAACAAATGAATTAATTGAAAACTGACCAAGGAAAATAATCTGAAGAAATTAATTGAATAAAAATTTAATCTTCTAGAAAATAATTGACAACAACGATTAGATACGAATTAATAAATACAGAGCGATAGACATATAAGTGTCTATAGACCATCGGTCTTTCTGTTGAACAGCATCTCGATTTCATGGAATTTATTTTTATACTTCTGGTTTCTCGCTTTAGAGAAGTTACTACCTCATCAATCGATGTAATCGATAGCAAATTACTACTGTATATTTTTAATAACTGAATTCTAAGAAATCAAAAACAGCAGTTATAAGCAAGAAGAAATCGTACAGACTATATATGTCTAAGCTAATTACGTTCGACTTATTAGTAAACTAACTCGTAATATAAATATCATTTAATAATTTATCGTGATTAATGAACTATCGAAACCAATAGATCATCGCCATTTCACTCCTCGAGAACACAATGGTGTCCGGTTTTCGCCCACGCGCCAGTTCGTCCACCTTCATTTAATTTTGCTCGGAGACGTGGGCGTTATTTTTACAAGCTGGTTTCCTTTTGGTAACGCACAAATAACACGCTGAGCGGCGGCTACCATGTAATCACCGAGAAGGTAAGGTGCCATTACTACCCATCTCGTTTACGACTACACTTTACCGTACAAGAGGCAGCTATCGGTAAATAAAAATGATAGCATTGCGTTGTTACAATGTGTAACACTGGATTTAGGTGTATTTGACCGTGGACCAAATAGGCAGCGTTTGCTGAGTCAGTGCGTGTAAACCCGTATTTTGCTTAACAAAGACCAGCCGTCCGGTAACTCGTTAGGTTGCAAATATTAAGTAGTGGTTATCGTATCGTTTATGGTCTGGTGATTATACGCAAGTTTGTGGGTGGAATAGAATTTACTTCTTTCAGAGAGTTACCCCGTTACTGATGGGCTTTATTATATTATGCCAATCATGAAAACTACTGATTATCTGGTATCATGATTTATAATCGTTATACCTATCGTCAAAAAGCTAATGTTGATTAAAAGTTTTGCAGAAATATTTATTATATTCTAGCCTTTTGTAGTTTACGGGTTATTAGCGATCTATGGGGTGTTCTTACAACAAACTACCCACTCAACATGTTCCCTCCATTGGCAACGTCTGTTTCTGGACCGTCTTTCAATATCTGGGACGTCGTAAAGCTCTTAGATGTCTTCGTTTGTTTTTTATGGTACTTCAAAGTGTATCCTGCTATGGATCCAAATTTTCTCATCTCAGCTGTTCGAATGATTCTTTTTGTTGTGAAGTTTTTGTCTCTTGATCCACAGCATATGTCATAACGGGTCGTATATATGCGGACTTTACTTTGTATGGTGATGCGTTTATTCGGCGATACTATATTTCACAAGTATTCGGATATTAAGGCTGCTTTGGTTGTCTGAGCCTTAACTTCTTTTTGGAGGTCTCTGCTACTCATGTTGACGCCGAGATGACCTCATGACTTGTTTTACTGGTTCGTTGTATATTTACATCTTTTCGGTTCCCTTGATATGGTAAGTGCTTTGGATTTGTCCACGGATATCACCATATTGTACCTGACAGATGTTTTTTCCTATCGAAAGAGCATTCACTGCAGATTGTCCTCACCGCATCGTCCGCAAAGAATATTATTTTTATTTCTTTGTCCCCAAATAACTATCCCTTTCCAACATTTCTTACTTCGGATATTAGTTCGTCCATAATGAGATTGAAAAGGATAAGACTTAAGCTATCGCCTTGCCTTATTCCTATCTCCATAGGAATTATTTGTGTTTTTCTGCCCTCTACATGTATTTGGGTCCACTTGTCAGTGTTTAACTCAATTATGATGTTAATAATGTCTGGGTGTACGTTTTTCTTATTTAAAAGCCTCACAACATCCGAAAGTCAAAAGCTTTTGTAAAATCAATGAAACACATATATGTTGTTTTGTTGTATTCTATTGATTTTCAGCAATTTATCTGATTGTAAAGATGACATCTACTTTAACTTTGAGAATGATCCGTAAGGACCGAAACACGTGTCAGTTACCTGATAATAAACAAATGGAACATAACAAGTGTATTACTTCTCCCAATATGAAAATTTGGTTCCATCAAGAATGTAGCAAAACAAGTATCGAATTGATGACATCTACAGTTGACACGTTTTTTTCTGAAGCCTTGTTGTTCTTTACATAGCTCATAGGAAGATATTTTCTCTTCCAGAATTTTGGTAAATAGCTTTAGCACTGAACTGAGTACCATTTTAGTTAGGTTTAAATGTTCGTTAATTGGTTTTTTCGTGTTTCTTAATATGTTCCAGATCTTCTCCTGACCTCCACAAAGGTCGTGTTCCATGTCTGATGAAAACTTTTCCCAATGTGGTCTTTTGATATATTGGATTTTGTTGTTGACTGCATTTCTTATAGAGTTGTACTCATCTAGTGTCAAGTTTTGTGATCGATGCTTTTCGTTTTTCATTTGCTAGTTCATTAACCTCTTCTGTAAACCACGGTTTTGTGTTTGATTTTGTAGATTTGTTATTCTTCTTCCTACAGCTTCTTCGGCGGCTTTGAGTATGTTGGATCTTACTTTTATCTAGGCAGCTTCAACATTGTTACTTTCCACGATCCGATTACTATTTATATTACTAATAAGTCTTTGTTGTTAGAGTAATTTTGTTAATGGAACTGTAAGTAATTCCATGTTTAGTTTGCTTACTATGATAGGTATTTGCTTTTTGGTATATTGGGTTTTGAAGATAATGTTTTCTATTACTAGGTTATGGTTAGTTCCAGCGTTTGCAGATGTTAATACTCTGACGTCTGGGAATCTTTTTGGGTGGATATTCCTGTTTTTATTCTGTAATCGATCATTTCTGGCCTTGAGTATTCTCAAATGTGAATTTGTGCTGTGGTTTGTGTGGGAAGTAAGTGTTGTTAATTCTGAACTCGTTGCCTTTGCTCTCGTTGTTGTTTTTTTTACACCAGGTATTATATTGTTTCCAATTCGAGCGTTAAGGTCTCCAAGTATGATCACCTCGTCTTGTATTGAGATGTTATACAGAACTTCCTGAAGGTTCTGATAGAATGGTTCTCTTTCATCTTTTGACTTGCTGATATCTAGAGCGTAGGCATTTATTAAATGAGTTAGTTTTGACTTTTGCAAGCTGATGGTTGCATTATTCTATCGGAAATATGTTTTGTCTCATAGATGATGTTTTGATTTCTCTCATCTATGAGTAATCCGACACCAGATACTGCTCTCTCATTTTTGTCTTTGCCGCTGTAGGTTAATAATAATAATAATAATAATAATAATAATAAACTTTTATTTCGCTATGATAAATTACATAATAGGTAATTCGTACAGGTGAAAACGTCCAAACAGAAGATTAAAGTTAAAGTAATTTTAAAATATTAAAAAGTATTTAACCTACATTATAGACTACAATTACAAGGAAACAGAAATTATTGCAATAAATTATTTAATTTAATAATCAATTTTAATTTTAATTAATTCCAACTTGTTGCACAGAACTTTGCCATGTTGTATGGTTCCAAGTCGCAAATTAATGTAAAAAGCCGTCATTTGGCAATCTTGAAGTTCGTTATATTTTTCTATACTAGACGCAATATGGTTGAAAATTTTTAGAACGGAGTAATGGCATCCTTTTTCATATTTTGATAACTTGTGTTTGAGTAGTATATATGTTGGGCCATGTCTTGTGTTGTGATATCATCTTTGATAACTTGTATTTGAGTAGTATATAGGTTTGGCCATGTCTTGTGTTGTGATATCATCAGGTCTTCATTAAATTTTTTTCTGTGTTTTAATAGAAATACCACACATTCACAAATGTACAGCCTATATTAAGATGTGTTCACCGTATGCTGTGTTTCCTTTGCCTTTCTTTTTAGTTTCTAATGTGTTTGAGTAGTATATAGGTTTGGCCATGTCTTGTGTTGTGATATCATCAGGTCTTCATTAAAATTTTTCCTGTATTTTAATAGAAATACAGCACATTCACAAATGTACAGCCTATATTAAGATGTGTCCAACGTAAGTTGTATTTCCTTTGCCTTTCTTTTTAGTTTTTGAAAGGCCACATATGCCGATGTTATGTCTTTTCACTTCCAGCAACACCTCTTGATCCTTGTTGTTGACGATTATCACGTTCCAGCAGTTAAGTCTGAGTGGTTTAGATATTCGATTCCTTTTTTGTGCAGGATCGTCAACTCTTTTTCCTGTCCTGTCCGAGGTATTGTTATATTTTCTGTGAGCATTTTGTTATACGCAGGCAGGTTGCTAGCCTCACCAAAGTTTCCCTCCTCTTTTATCCGGGCTTGGGACCGGCTGCAATTCAAATGGGCTACTCGTTTCACCCACTCTTCTTGCAGGCAGAGTTGCATTATTGAAATATTCCAAACGAGATAATTTTCCAAAATGTGCAGCTGCCGGTGCAGAACAATAGGACGGGTCCTTTTCGGCAAACGAGGATCATTACCTGTTCCGAGGATTTCGGTACCTACGTGACCAAAATAATGTTGCATTAACAAAGATTACTGTATAAAGCCAAGCGTCAGCCATCAGCAGCTCTTCACCAGTCGTCAGAGGAACATATCATCCTGGCCCGAGCGGCATAATATAAAGATGTTGTTTTAGTTGTTTACGAATCATTAAGTAGACAAACCGCCAAATTTATGATCGAGCGTATCAAGTTACTGTTTCGAAATATATACGCACGGGGAATTACTTCATGTGAAATGCGACATAAACAATAATATCCATTTATATTGGATTTAATATACTAATTGTATTATATCTACTGGAATGTTTAAATTGCTGCCTTAATAAATTAAAAATAATGGAAATTATATATAATTAAAATTATATTTCCTACTGTTTCTTCCTTATTTTAATGAATTACAATATAATATTATTAAAAAATTTAATGCAAATACGTGAACTTACATTTTTTAGTTTGTATACATTCATTTAATGTTGAATTTTGATTATATTTCATAAAGTATATTAAATGTATATGTGAATAATAATTATAATAAGAATAATAATATCTTTATTTTTAGATTAGGTCAGGTTAGGTTAGGTTTAGGTGAGGTTAGATTAGATTAGATAAGTTCAACGTATGTGATTAATAACAATATCTTTATTTTATGGTTAGGTCAGGTTAGGTTAGGTTTAGGTGAGGTTAGATTAGATTAGATAAGATCAGAGTATAATTAATGTATATGTGAATAATAATTATAATAAGAATAATAATATCTTTATTTTTAGATTAGGTCAGGTTAGGTTAGGTTTAGGTGAGGTTAGGTTAGGTTAGGGTTAAGTTAAGGTGCATTTTTGTAGCAAGCGAAATAAGTTGTTTCGCCAACTACACGATTTTTCAAATAAATGAAATTTTCATAAACATAATAACTTTTACAAGAATCTTTTATAACATCCATGTTTAAACAACGAATATTACAAAATAAGATCAGCATATATGAGTATTAATAATAATAATTAATATAATTAAAATTTATTTGTTTATATGTTTAGGTTAATTAATATTTCTAGATGAACTTGCAACAGAATGACTTAATTAAAATGTATACAAAATAATTAACATTTAATATTAAGAAAGAATGGTTGAAATAGAAAAAAATAAGTCTTACTTTATGATCTGAATGTTCTTGGTCGATTTTTTATAAATTAAAATAAAATAATTATTTTTAATGATTTGATCATGAAAATTTAGTTTTCATGTTAATCAATTGGTAGTTAAAATTTAAATAAATATCCGTTAACGCTTCCTAATTATCACTTATTTGTACACGTATGCTAGAAAAATTTTGTTCATATTCTCACGATGATGAGTTTCGCCATATCCTGCGCGCGTGCACAATTGAGCAGTGTTTATAGACGCCGATAAAAGACGCTCGTTAATTTCGCGGCATCCCATTAATAACGATTTATTGATGTTAAAATAACTTCTTTATATTATGCCGCTCGGGCCAGGATGATATGGTCGCGTCGTCAGCCATCAGCAGCGACGGTCAGCCTGGTCGGCTCTGCCGAATCAAGCATCTTGCCCTTCTACATAACCTGTATATAACTCTATATTTGTTTTGTAATATATTTTCTTATGGCCCCATTTTTAATTTACACATTTTCCATTGTTTATTTATTTTTTCATAGTACTTGCGAGAAACGGTTTAATCGAAGCGTGCGTCTGTTAATCGATGGTGCGCCTAGCCAGGGACCCCTGTGCCGCTTACAGGGCGTGTTGGTTCCAGAGAGTACCGCAGTGCTACTTCCTTGCCAGTCGTTCACAAAGATGTCTTTTGCGTCCACGATAACACATAAGACATCAAATCATTCTGTAATGTTAATATTGAAGAATCATCAACTCTTCCGAAGTTTTTTAAAATCTTCTATTGATTTTCAAGAGTTATTTGTGCCATAACATTGTTTACAAATGTTGTTTTGGATATTACTTGGAAAAGAGAAATTTGTTACACTATTAGTACTACGTAATTTATGTTTGGTAGGAGTTTGGTATAGATGTAAAAATATGCTTGTTCCTTGACTAGACTAAACCAATTTTCCATGATATCAATGAGGCTATGGGCATAATTTACAGAAAATATTTTTAGGAAACCAATTCCAAAATAGCAGTCATATATGACTGTTTTGAGAAATTATTTCCGAGAATCAAATTTCCGCACTGATTTCGTGGTAAATGTAGCAAAAATAAACAGTTTAGAATTACAAATAATCACACCGATTATAATAGAGTTTGTGGAAACCAATTTCTTATGTACTAATAATCATTTGATGCAGGCTCCGAAGTCCATATCATTTACAAAGACTTTTGACGAATCAAATATTAATCATCTGTTAGATAAACTAAATGGATATAGTATCTGTGAACTAATTTTTAAATGGATATCCTCATACCTCGCTTAAAACACTGCTCTAAACATTATGTACATTATTTAAATATGTCCACTCTTCAATTCTTCAATTTTCCAATCAGAACATCCACGTGTGGGGTTCACGTATTGGCGGATCTTCTACACTCACTACCTTGATGCGCGAGGATACATCGACGCCCAAATTGATGATTGGCTTTATTTGGCTTTCATGATAATCGTCACTGTGGCTAAGAACTGATTACGGCCAGAATTTTACACTTTATTGTCTCATTCCACATTCGCTTTTTTCGTTTAATCGTCGATTCCTTTAACTACTCTTTCAATTTATTATGTGAATGTTGCTTGTGGCTAATCTAAAAGGTAGCTGCCATCAAAACTGTTTAATTGGAATCATCGTCAATAACCTGTTTTTTAGCAATGATCAACACCTTCACCTTTCACCACGAATTTTGAAAACGTAAATAGGTTAAAGGGTTTCGTATTTAAGGCTAAAGACTTTAACGTGGATTCTCTTGTTTACGCACCGGATCAGTGCAGATCTAATGATCTCCCGCTTCTGAATCGTGAAGATGATTTTAAAGGTGATTTAGCGATTTTCTTCTCCTTCGTTCAGACAATCTCTTCTACGGCGATTGTGTCGAAAGAGTTCATCGTGTGCTGATTTCCTTCAGTAACTACGCCTGTTTTATCTGGCTTAACGCGAATGTTGACTGCATAGCCAATGACTTTTTTGATTACTGCCAAAACACGCGCCATTTTCTAAGAAATAAACTGAACCGATAACTTAAATTTTAGAATTGATGAATCGGTGATTATTCTAAATTATGTAGAAGTAGTTTGAGATCCAGGAATGTACTTTTTACATTTATCATATTCGAACAATAGATCTTTTAGGTCGCAGTTCAAGAGAGGCTAACATACCTCATTAGCACCCTATGTTAACCTATAACCTATCATATTGGTACTGTTGCTTCCAATGAGTTTCCAAATTTCCGAAATTTAACTGCATTATTTCTATCCTTATTTATATTGTTTTATGGGAAAATCGAGTCTATTTTAAATCAGATGAGGTCACATCTTTGCTTCTTTAAATCACGTCTATTTCTCATTTTTGCTTTATCCAAATCTAGAGTATGAATTTTCCATTTGATTTCTTTATTTGGCAAGAAGCATTGAAAGTATTCAACGAATAAAATAGGAATTCTTAAAAATACACAATTTAAAATAAAGAAACGATAGACTAACCAACCAACCAACAGGTTTGTAGGTGATAATTATTAATAGTGTAATTTACACAAGCATAATGCACTGTATTAATTTATGCATTTATGTATATGTTTATTCTATAAAATAGTAACGTCAATTCCATGCCAGAACGCATAAACAATTAAAATATGATAAATAGAAACGTAATTTAAATTTACTGCAATCTGGGTTACATAAATTACAAACGAACACGAGTAATTGTTTCAGTATTAACGAAAATATTACTTCGCATACTAATGATTTATGTTTTATGTTATATGAATTAAAATTTTATATATACAATAATTTGCATGTCATATTTATATAAAATATAAGGTCCTCTTTCTTTAAAATATGTTTAAATAATTTAGAGGAATTAATTATTGTGTGTAAAATCCTATTTACCAGCCTACAGTATTAGTAAAAAACCGCAGGAATACATGTAGACCAATAATTGTTACAAATGAAGAACAATTTCTTAGCGTGATATATTGTACATTACAGAATAACCTAAATCGTTTTTGATGCTATCAGACTAGGCCAACAGCATGTCAACCTTCGTTAATAAGTTCTTGAAAAGAAGTTTTACCAGTGTAATCCTGTACATGAATTATCCGAAGATGATTTTGGTAGACGCATTCAATTTTGCGAATTCATAATGACCGCTACTAAATTGAACAAGATGGCCATTTCGGAGACCAAAGTACCTTCTTTTTTAATGGCAATGATAATCACTGCAATACCAGATATTGGTTAATTACTCCAGAATAATATTATTTTGAGCCTTAGGAAACGTTTCCTACATACAAATAACGTAAGCTTTAAGCTCTCACAATGAAGCATATGATTGCAGCAGGATAGTGTACTGGCCAGCTCAGTCACCAGACTGGATACCTCTGAACTTTTCTTATGAGGCCATCAAAAAAATATATGTCAATAAATCTTATTATTTAGAAAATCCGTATTCTAACTGGATACAAAAGTCTTTTGAATCTTCGAAAAGCTTAAAAATTACTATCAAGAAATAATGGTCCAGTAGTTCGAACATTTAATTCAATATTTTTGGTACATAGTTAACTATATGAAAATTTTCTATTATACATTCAGTTTTTACTTTCTCTATATATTCTATAGAGTATTGTTGTCGTGCATGAGAATGTCTGTGGGCGCTGTATCTCAAAAACGAAATTATTTGAGACGGAACTTTAAACTTAATGTTTTAAAAAATCTAGAACTGAAAAGCTTTTGGTAAACATTCATAAACCGGAATTAAAAAAAATATTACATAACTTTTCAAGCAAAAGTAAAAGGGAATAAGAAACTGAAGAAGTTTTATTAAAACATGTTCTTAACTTGTGCAAAAAAAATTAAAAATTTTGATAATTTTTGCCTACTGCTAATAAACTATAGGAGTTTAATGAAAGTTATATAACAAGTAATTGTAAAGAATCCAAAATTGATCAAATTATTAGGAATAGCAGCCTTTTTGCGCAAACCTCATAGTTTTCAAGAAAAATGTAAGGAAAATACTATGATGGCCAAATTACCATTTGTTTTATGTTTCTTTACAATTTACATCTTTCAATTAAAACCCTCGCATATGATTTACTGATTGGAGGGTCGGATGGAGGCCACCCACCCACCTTACAAATTACATGATCACTTCAAATACTAATCGTTAATGATTTTGCTGCAAGAAACAATAAAACTTTGTATGTAATAAAAAATTAAGCATAATCGTAATTCTACATCTTTTTTACTTTCCCTATATAGAAAGTGTGTGTTTGTCTGTCTCTGTTTGTGTGTTTCTATCGGTGAGCGCTGTAACTTAAACATGATCCTAGTGAGATGAAACTTTAAACTTAAAGTTTTATCGTTATAAACTGGAGCTTTTGGTCAAAATTCAAAAATCAGTGGATGTTTACTTGAGGCGTTTATTTTTTGTTTTTTCTCGATATTTTTCTAAATTTGAAGTATAAAACCAAGATTGACAATCTAGAACTGTCAAAAATCGCGTCGTTCGTATACTTAAATAGTTAATGTTCTTGCTATTAAATGCTATAAATGACGGAGGAAGACGCGATTTTCGCCCCTTCTCTTAAGAAAAAGAAGAAGAAAAAAAGACTGCTTTTGACATAGATGCTGCTTTGGCCGATGGAGACACTGGCGATCACACACCGTTTACGGCTTCCACCGAACCGAAAAATAGCAAAGACTACATGGACATTGATAACTTGGACTAGAAGGAAAAGAATAAGAAATAGATTAACAAGGATGATCTTTATTGTGTGCTTCCAGATAAGGAAGAGGGAGATAAGGATTCTGGTAATCAGGAGGATGCACCGATGGATGATAATTTCGATTTAGAACTGGACTTTAGCAAGGCGAAAAAGAAGAAGAAGGATCTGGATGAATTAATGGCCGAGGCTGATGAGAAATACGAGGATAATGAAAATATGTTCAATGGATGACGACTGACAGGGACTACACGTATGAAGAACCGTTAAATCGTGTCTTTGAAATAATGAAAGATAAAAACCCTTACATGGTCGCCGGCAAAAAGCAAAAGTTCTTTATGGTAAGGATTGGTACCAAGAAAACGTCTTTCGCTAAGTTCACGGAAATTTGCAAGACCCTGCATAGACAGCCAAAACATTTACTAGACGTTTTATTAGCTGAATTGGGTACGAGCGGTTTAGTAGACCGTAACAACCAACTTATTATTAAAGGGAGATTCCAACAGAAACAAATAGAAAATGTTTTAAGAAGATATATTAAAGAATATGTTACCTGTCATACATACTCCCTGCAAAAGGATACAAGGTTATTCTTCCTCCAATGTGAACATGTGGATCTAGGTGTTCTGTTGCTAGTATTAAATCTGGTTTCCAGGCCGTCACCTTCAAGAGTGCTGCTATCCATACCAAGACTGCTTAGGGTGCACTAACAAAGGTATTAGTTATTAAATGGCTAATGTTTGTGGATGGTGCTAATAAAATCAGAGTGTACTTGTGTATTCTATTCTTCATTCATGACATTTTAGAAAATAAATAAATAATACGTTTCAAACAAATGTTAAAGGGAATGAGAAACTGAACAAGTTTTACTAAAACATGTTTTTCAATCAAGTTCGTAACTTCTTAAAATTTTGACATTTCTGCCTATAAACCATAGGAGTTACATGAAATTTATATAACAAGTAATTGCAAATGATCCAAAATTGAACAAATTGTTAAGAATAGCTTTTTTTGCGTAAACCTGGTAGTTTTCGATAAAAATACAGTGGGTGATCGGTTAACGAACATAATCTGTTACAAGACTATGTTCTTTTGTGAAATCGATTAATTCGTTCTGAAGACCCTAAGAATTAAATTAAAAATGGATGTATAATTTCTTAGTAAGTTTATTTAAAAATTAACACATACATATCGTCTTGCATATTAATCAATGATTTTCATTTTTGGTTATGGGGCGTTAAAGAACATGGCCAACGTTGATTGCTTTTCTCTCTTTTTCAGTGATTAATAGCAATGTCGTTATAAACCCTACTGACTTCAGCTTGGTTTGGGTGCCATCTAAGACCCATCCTCCCACTTCTTCAAATGATCTTTAATTGCAGATGTCAGCATTCGTCCTCTTTCATCTTCCTCTTGTTCAGAAGAAAACACATTTCGCTGTGTTTCTTCATTCAAGATATCTTGGAGTTCTTTGTCGTCAGTTCATCTTTATGTTTCATTATGAGTTCTTCTATTTCATCCTCGTTTACTTCCAATTCCAGATCTCTAGCAGTTGTCAAAATGTCATCCATAATTTCAAAGATGTCTCCCTGATCACCTCCGTCTCCTTGAACAAAGAATGGACACAGCTTTCGCCAAGCAGAAATCAACTGTCGCTACGTTGAGGTTCTCATCTAGTAGCCCAAAAAACGGTCTAACTTTGGAATTTTTTTCCGCGATTATGGAAGCGCGCTGAAAAAAACGGGTTGGGGATTCGGAATGCTTGTACAATGGACTTTATTTTCGAAAATTTCTGTCACAAATAAAACAAAATGGCGGCCGTGAGGCCTAATTGAACAGGCCCATGTCAGCGAGGAATCGGTCGATGGTGTACATCGTACTGTCTCAGCATCAATCTGAAATCAAAAAAGGACAACATAAAGTTGAATACATTTGAGGGAGCATAGACCTAAAAAACTTGAAAAAATAACAAGTTTTGACTTTTTGGCACTATCATGAACTTTTAGGTCGATTTTTCGGCCTTTTTTTCCACTTCAGAGGCCCATAAAAAATAGTTCAAACAAACAATTTATCAATTTTATAGGTCTATGCTCCCAAAAAAACGGTTTCCTTTCGATTGCCGAAAGGTAGACATTGTTTCGTTCACCCGTTCTCAAATGAGAGTGTACACCGTGTTGAAAAATCACGTTTCGAGAAAAACGCGTTTAAAGTTTTGGCAATACTTTCGATCGAATATTATTGCGAAAATGTCAATGTTTTGTAACAATAACATGGTATTATAGGTTTTGGGTACCGCTGAATACGAATCTGAAGTCAGATTTTCAAAATTCGAAACGGCCGATTCAATATGGCGGCCCAAAAAATTTGCAATTTCATAAAAAATCGGGAATTTTCGTGTTGCGCGAGGTTTGTACATGGTTTTGAGGTACTATTTGATATAATTAAAAACAAAAGAAAATGGCCAAATCAATATGGAGGACCAAAAAATATCTTTCGCTCATTTCTACTCAAAATTTGCATATCTTGGTAATACTCACATTTAGTCAGCGATTCCAGGGCTGTACAAAATCCCTCCTCCAACTCGAACTGCTCCTGCTGGGCTTTATTTTTCTTCTCGATGTAAACCATCCTTGTGTATTAGGAGACCTTCCTTTCAGCAGCTTGCCGACGTTGCTCGTCGAAAGTTCGGGCGAACTGAACGGCTCCCAGTCCAACAGAAATTCCCATCGCGTTCAAAATCTTCAACAATGACGAGTTGCCTTCGTTGAATAAGCATGCAGAAATAGCCGTGACACTGTTGATGGTCTGAGTAGATGAATGTAAGTGTTTCGGGGCAAGTCTCCACACACAGGCGTTGAAAGACTCATTGCAGTTCTGTGTATTTCCTCCGAGGCAGCGATGTAGCAGGTCATCCGCGGAAAGGGCCTCGTAGACGGGTTTTATGGCATTTTGAACGTCCTTACACAGAGGGTGGTCGTGCTTGAACGAGTCCAATTCGCCGGTCGCCTGAGCCGCCCGTCTCGGGCGGAGAGCGTCCCACGGCCGCCGGGACAAAGGTTCAGATAATAGCCTGTAGAAATGTTTCTCATGCGCGGATTGAGAAACCCTTTTAACACAATATACTAGACACTTGTACCTTTCAGAAAATGCAATAAAAAAAAAATCGATTTTTTTCAAATTTCTAGATGAGAACCTCCCCTTATGACCACGCCTTTTGAAGCATCAAGAATGTCAAAATTTTCTTTCCAAAACGTTTTAAAAGTTGAGGAGAATTGGTATGCTTCAAAATACCGACGAAACAACGCGCGAGTGTACAATTTCTTGAAACCCGCAATAACCTCCTGATTCATCGGCTGAATCAGCCAAGTCGTACCTCCGAATACTCCGAAACTGTTAGCCAGGGAACGTCTGTCAGCAAATTATCTTTAAGATTCTTTGGGTGGCCTGGTGCTTCGGCCAGTACTTCCAATGGCAAGTCATTGGTAAAGAGTTCGTCCTTGTTGCATTAGGCACAAACTTCACACAGCAATTCTTTCAAAAGAGCCTGATTGACCCATGCTCTCTGATTCGATCTCCATTTTACTGGCAGTCTTCTCTTGTTTATGGATTTTTTTAATGCTCTAGGATTCTCACAGTGGTAAACCAGAAGTGTTTTAAGTTTCATGTCTCCATTAACGTTAACTTTCAAAAGTAACGTCAATCGGTTTTTCATGGGTTTATATCCAGGAACACTTTTCTCATCTTTTGTGATGTAGGCACGGTTCGGCAAGTGCTTCCAAAACAAACCAGTTTCATCACAATTAAATATTTGTTGTGGACGATACCCTTCTGTTTCAATGAATTCTTGAAATTTGAGGCAGTACTTCTCAGCTTCTTTTTTATCTGCACTAGAAGATTCACCACGCATTAATACATGTGTAGTTTCAGACCTCTTTTTAATCTTGATAAACCAACCAGTGATAGCCTTGTATTCTAACTTCTCGGATGACGAACCTGAAGTTTGTTCTTTCAATTTCTCAAAAATTTCTTTAACCTTCTCTTGAATGAGAACCATACTAATTACTTATGTTTTCATTTCCCATTCATTTATCCAAATTTATTTTCTTAGCATATATGATTTTCGTTACTCCTTTAGTTGCTCGAGTCTTCTTGATGATATTTTTCTTAGCTAAGATTGGGCATACTGTACACCTGTTCAAGCCATACTATCTAGCAAAATCAGTCATCTTCTGTATATTCTCTATTTTGGCTATAATCTCTTTCAGATTGATAGCACATTTCTTGACACTCGTTTTGGGACCCATAATATTGTCGGATTTACAGTTTTTTTTAAATTAATTATTTAATTATTTATTTATTATACTTTAGCTTCTTATAAAAAAAATACATACATGAAGGGTTCAGAATGCACATACGAAAATTTATGCTTCGAGAGCCGAGAAGTGTTAGTTCATTATCCGAACATGTATTATATTTTTAACTAATTAAAGTTTTTTGTAATTTAAATTACATACTGGCATTGTAATTATCACTTAATCTATCCTGCAATATTAATTAAAATTTTGAAACGTTCCTAATTCAAATGATAACTCCAAGCTCTCGGCAAAATGATAAATTTCCTTTTTTGTGTGTAACTTAGACAATATTTCTTAGTTTATATCGAAAATTATTTTATCAATATGCGAAGAAATTTATTACCTCCGGATTGAAGCGCCCGGCCTACGCTTGTTTACGAACTTTTCCAGTAATCGATGGCTCCGTCGTAAATCTTTCGGCTCATAAAATTTGAGAATTTTAATCATGAATGGTTGCCAACTGCGTGCGCCGTCTCGACAAATAATACCTTCAGCTTAACCATGTGCACATCCCTACGCGTCCCCAAACTGGAAAGTCCTTATTTGGGAAAATAACACCTACCCGGAGGACATTTGGGCCGGTGCCAGGCCAGCCAAAAATCCAGGACACCGGAGAGAATCGCGCCAATAAAATGTAATAAGTAACATAATTGATAACTTCAAAACAATTTTTATCTGACATTTAATTGGAAATAAACATAAATATGTGAAATATAATTTGTTTAATACAAATAAATGTATTTTCAAACAATATATTTTCACTTACGATTACTAATTCTACACCACGATGCCCTGCTATTTTTTAGGCAAAAATATAATCTAAATCCATCCGAAAACTCTCATCACTAAACATCAGAAGCACGCGATTGGTTGCGTGGGCATAATGTGGTGATTACGCATCTCTTGAAAACAAATGAAGTATAGGTAATATGAAAATGTAATTTGCTTAATGTAGCATACCTAATTGCCATATTATTTTTTGTATTGCAATAAAAAATAATCTTATGGGACTAGTTTCAGTTTATTTTACTATGGATTTGAATAACTCCAAGTATGAGACAATTACGGTCTAATAAATAATAAAATTAATATATTATACAACCTTAATTATATTGTTAAACTTTTCTTAGAAAGACCTTCTGTGGCAACTACGAAAGTGTCGTGTATTATATCAGTCAATTATTACTTTAATTAAACCTCCCTATGAAGGAAATAAGTAAGTTCTGTTGAAGATTAAAATACTTTATCTCACAGTTTCTAAGGGGTTATGACCTACTTTCTTTAGTGATATGGGTGATATTATATTTACTATCTTCTTAATAACGATTGGTGCCATTAATGCGCCCTTCCCTACAGGAGAAAAACAAGAAGGTATTGATTAAATAACAGCTACATTTGTTGGTTGAAAGAAATCCGTAGTAGCAGTGTTGATTGATACCAAATATCATTAAAAATATTACTATATTAACTAATAGCTATAAGAATCGTCAATATTTATAGGTTTTTAATTAAAATTATAAATTAGAATATTAAATTAATGGATAAATTAGGAAAAACAATATTCATAGTAATGATCTAAATTAGAGCTCAATTTGTAGAGAACTCGTTAAACAATTATGTTGCAATTCCAAATTATTTAATTTACTATGCTACGCTCCGTTCTATTAAATAGAAATCCCGGTATATGTGTAATTAAAATCGATTGACTTTTGAACTAGTTTTAGGAAGCAAAGTGGAAAATTCAATTAGCCGTTCGGGGGCCGGGCCCAGCTGGGAAAAATCAATTCCCGTGCAAAAGTCGCGCTCTATTTATAGGACGCGACCGCCGCGGCAAAAATTAAATGTCACCGTTTACCGGTTTTTAACGACCGCCGATTATTTCCTAAAAGAGTTGGAATCAAATACTTTCGAGATAGCTCACTTCACGCGCTTTTATAAAGATAGCCGGTGAGTCCGTTCGTGCGTCCGTCCGTCCGGTTATTTCCCATGTGACTCACCTTAAATCTTCCTATCTGCATTCTTCGTTATTAGTCATGTGAAAGAGCAGGAACCGAAACGTGTTCGAGTAATGTTGGCGGAATGAGACATTGGTCTTTATCGCTAATTTGAGAAAGAGTAATATTGTTACCAAATAGTGTGGTATGCCAAAATTAAGTTCTAGCTATTTTATTTGGTTCTCGTTTATCACGTGGTGAAACATTTTTAATATTAAGGGTTGTTTATAGAAAGGCACTTGGTTGGTTTCACATTTTATTTTTTGCGAAACCAACCAAGTGCCTTTCTATAAACAACCCTTAATATCTAGCTATTTTAATTTAAATTCATATACATTTATTTGTTCTCTTGATAAGTTAAACATACAAATTCAAATATAAATATTGATGCTTGTATATATATATATTTTTACGTAGAATCCATATATCTAATTGTCAGTTATTAAATAAATAAATTTTAAATACATAAATACCAACGATTAAAATTGTTTTAACACTAGCATTCATTACATTGAATAACTGAAGAGTATAACATCGGACATGCAAGGCTTGTGCTGGCGTAATTAATTGAATACTGAATATGCAAGTGCGCGTTTTGTTATAGAAGACCTACATGCAAAACACTGCGTTGGCGGTACTGAAATTACTATTATTTAATGAATGAAGCGTTGTTTGTTGGCATTAGACGTTATTTGGCTTGACTACTTGCGCGGCTCTTTCATATTTCTTGTTCTATGTTATTTTTTTACTTACTGTCTGTAACTGAAGCTATTATTTCAGTGGATTGTACCTATTATTTTAGACATTCTTCATTCTACTTGAGATACGATTCGTTCTGGTTTATATTATATTATTGAAATCATTATCAATATAATCAATTTATTATTGTATTTATTTATATTTTTAAAGTATGGTTGGGGATTTAACATATTCAAACCATTCAAATCACCAGGTCCTGACAGGATATATCCTGTCATGCTACAAATGGGGATAGCAACGCTGAGGAAACCACTATGTGATATCCTCAGAGCAAGCTTTACCTAAAGGTGGTATTTATACCTAAGCCGGGGCGTGGTTCATATGCCCAGGCTAAATCTTACAGACCGATCAGCTTGTCATCATTTATTCTAACACTACTTGAAAAACCAGTAGACAGGCACATACATGAACGAGTCTTGGAAGACTCACCACTACACCGTTATCAATATGCCTACCAAGCGGGAAAGTTATGCGAACTAGCAATCGACCAACTAGCGAGCAGATGCGAAAGGACCCTACAATGCAAAGACATTGCGTTAGGGGCCTTTCTAGACATTGGGGCATTTGACAACACAACTTTCAATTCCATAGCAACAGCAATGGAGAAAAGGGGGATTAACACGCAGGTCCGACAATGGGTAAACAAGATGCTCAGAAGCCTGACTGTAATAACTACCCTATACGGAAAAACAGCAGACGCATTAGTCGCTGGCGGGTGCCCGCAGGGAGGTATTCTCTCGCCGCTCCTGTGGTGCCTCGTCATGGACGACCTTCTGCTACTACTAGAAAGCGAGGGCATATATGCACTAGGGTATGCAGATGACCTAACATTTCTAGTAAGCGGAAAATTTGGGACCACTGTATCAAACTTGATGCAGAGGGCACTAAATACCGTAGAAAGATGGTGCAGGGATGAAGGATTAACTGTAAACCCTGTCAAAACGGCGATCGTCCCCTTCACTAGGAAACAAAAAACCTATGACATAAAATCACTACGTATCTATGAAATGGAAGTCCCAATCAAAAATGAAGTAAAATATCTAGTGGTTATACTTGATATCAGATTAAACTTCAACTTCCACCAAGAGAGCATCAGCAAAAAGGCCATGAGAGAACTTTGTGCGACCAGAAAAATTGTAGGACGCACATGGGAACTGAGACCCAGTATGACCAAATGGTTCTACACTGTGGTTATAAGACCTATAGTGACATACGCGGCACTCGTTTGGGGCGAAAAGACCTAAACCAAAAGCGCAGCAGTAAAACTTAAAAGAGTGCAAAAACAAGCGTGAGGCTAGACAAGCAGCCTATAGGCTGCACATAAATGGACACACTTTAAATGTGCCAGCAGCATTTAAAGTACTACAAGAAAAAGAGATCCTAAAAATGAGGTCAGATTTCACTAAAATCGTACACCCATCCCGCAGATTCAAAACAATCGTACCACAGCGGAGTGAAAGGACAAATAGAACATACCCGGGAACGTGTATAGTAACCATCTGGTACACAGGGCCAAAAATACTAAAGAAACCGGGGCTGGTATCTATGGAGGATTCAACCGGAGCAAACAATTCGCGATTGCCCTGGGGAAACATGCCTCCATTTTCCAGGCCGAAATAGCCGCCATTGACTGGTGTGCTCATCACGTAATGGGGTTGGGACTTAACAAAGGACCAGTTACCATTATGACGGATAGCCAGGCAGCCATAAAAGCGCTATCTTCGCCAATAGTGCAGTCCAGGCTGGTGATGGGCCTGCATAAACAGACTGGACGCACTGGCGTTTACAAGAAAAATACAGCTAGTATGGATACCCAAGGACCAAAAAATTATTGGACACTTGGGGGGCCGATTTGCTAGTAATAGTAATATAATAGTAATTTATTTGCCCAACAGAAACCAAATGCCAAATGATAGCAGCATACTCAAGTTTCGATCTAACTAGAGAATAATATAAAATGGTAATGGCCTCAGGATTCGAGAATTCTCTACAGTTACGTAAAATAAGGCCTGTGCAGAGACTATATCTATATGTGACGTAAAATTGAGTTTGGAATCAAACGTTATACCAAGGTCTTTTATTTCGTAAGTCCTTTCTAGCACTGTGCCATTGATGTAATAGTCGTTGATTAAATAGTTCAGTTTGCGTGTGTAACTTACTTTCATTAAGTTTTAGATAATTTAACGAACACCACATCTGAATACGGTCTAGGTTTTGCTGTAGTGTGGCTACATCATTTTGACATTTGATTGTATTGAAATTTTTTAGATCATCATTTGTAGCAATTCTTCTTTCGAATTTCTGTTTTCTATCAAAAATTATTCTAGATTTTAAACATTTTTCAGCAATTTGTTTCAAAATTTCTACAAATGTTTAGTAAATTGGTTAAGAATTTCTCAGCATTTTTTTTGTAGATTTTTAGAATTTTTATTAAATTTTCGCCTTTATAGATTTTTTCAGAATTTAAAATTATAAATTGCAAGATTATTACTTTAAGGACCCTATTTTTCTGGGTTTGTAGCATTTGTTGTCTCTAATTTTGTTTGGCATTTTAAAGCAATTTTTATTCCAAACTTACAATTTTTTAGAATTTTTGGTATGATTTCTAAAAATTCCTAGCATTTTTTTTCAATATATCTAAAAATTTATAAAATTTTCTTGATTTTTCTAAAAATGAAATTGTTAGGAATTTGAATTTATCAAAAATTTTCTTTTAATTTCTGTCCTCTTCCACATTGTTAGAATTCTCCCCAAGATATCTAGAATTTTCTAGTAATTATTTTCAATATTTCTACAAATTCCTAGAGATATATTCTTTTTGGTAAGAATTTTCTAGCCAATTCTCTTACAAGTTTTTTTCTGGGTTTCTAGAATTCTTCAACAATTATTCCTGGATTCATAGAATTTTTTAGAACAATTTTTTCTAACAATGTTTATTCTGGATTTTTAGAATTTCTCCAGAGTTTCTCTTCCAAATTTCGAAAACTGTCTCTAAGAATTTATTTAGGATTTTAAAGCCATTTATCTCTTTTTCAATATTTCTCGCAAATTGAATCCCTATTTTCTAGAAGTTTCTTCAAACAGAAATTTTTAATTTTTTGTTCTCCAGAAATTTCTCTTCTCTTCCAAATTGAAAAAACTTTCTAGAGATTTCTTGATTTTTCCAAAAATTCTGTTTTAATTTATTGCGATTTTTTAAGCAATTTCATTTTAAATTTTCATTTAGATTTCTAGTGAATTTTCGGATATCTCTTCTCTTCTAAATTGTTAAAGATTTCTAAGTATTTTCCAGCACGTTTGCTTAATATTTCTACAAATTTAAACAGTAATTTAGATAATGTAATTGCAGGGTCGCATAGTCGCCACCCATCCTGCATATAACTTTACAAATAATTTTAAATACAGCTTAAGTTTATTAACACCATTAATATATTTTTTTCTTATAATGCTCGAAACTAAAACACTGTCACTAATTGTAGTTTCATTATATATGTAGGGTGGGTGGGTGGCCACTATCCCACACTATAAACCAGAGTTTCTTTAAGTTATTTCCGAAATTAATTACTTCAACGTAATTAGAAATTAAGAAACAATCATCGTCGAAATTTTAATGTTGAAAATTTACACATATGCATAGCTTTGAACGTAATGATAAATTTAAAAAAAAACCTTTGGAATCTTGCATGGATTGCAGGGTGGAATAGAGGCCACCCACCCACCCTACATATACAATGAAATTTCAACCAGTGTCACGGATTTAGTTTCTTGAAAACTACAACTGTATTACTATTAGTCTGGCCAAAATAAAAATTAAATCAGAGTTTCATGTTGCAGTTTTAAATAAATATGTAGGGTGGGTGGCTGTCCACTATCAGACCCTCCAATTTTATAACATAAACATTGTTTTTAATCGATAAATACAAAATTTATTATAATAATTTTATATTTTAGTTAAATTTCAAATTTTTAATTGGAAATAAATTTAAAAGAATTGGAAAGTGGGATAGTGGCCACTGACCCACCCTACATATACAATTTTACTTTAACCACTAACACTGATTTAGTTTCCTGAAAATTGACGAGTATAAATGTTGGTGTGACCAAAAAATTAAATCAGAGTTTCTAGTTGAGGTTCAAATGTATATGAAGGGTGGATTAGTGGCCACTATCCCACCCTCCAATTTTTATAACATAGACAACAAGTTTTATAAATAAGTAAAAACAATATTTGCGCGATTATTAAAGTTGGAATTATTTTATATTTTAGTCAAATTTATAATTGTTGATTAGGGTGAAAATTGGAGGGTACGATATTGGCAACCCACCTTACATACATAATTTTACTTCAACCACAGACACTGTTTTAAATTTCTGAAAACTACAACAGTATTATTGTTGGTGTGACAAAAAAAATATAAATCAGAGTTTTTAGTTGAAGTTTAAATGTGTATGTATGTGGGTAGGTGGCCACCATCACACCCTCCAACCTTATAACATAGTTTAAAATGTTTCAAAAGTAATAGAAACAATATTCACACGATTATAAGATTAGATTCGGGTGAACTTAAAGATAATTGGACGGTGGGATAGTGGCCACCCACCCACCCTGCATATACAACTAAAAAGCAATTACTGACGGTGTTTCAACTTTGAAAAAATTGTAAAACATTCATTTAATTGATGTTATTAATAAATTAAAACAGTAATTTAGATAATGCAATTGCAGGGTGGGATAGTCACCACCCATATAACTTTATAAATAATCTTAAATACTGCTTAAGTTTGTCAACATCATCAACAATACTTTGTCTTGTAATGCTGGAAACTAAAACAGTGTCAGTGATTAAAATTTCATTATTTATGTAGGGTGGGTGGGTGGCCACTATCCCACCCTCTAATCACGACACCATAAACGAGAATTTGTTTAAGTTATTTCTGAAATTATTACTCTAACGTAATTAGAAATTAAGAAACATTAATCGTTGAAATTTGAATGTTGAAAATTTGAACGTCTGCGAAGCTTAGAACGTAATGATAAATTCAAAAAAATCTTTATGATGTTGCATGGATTGGAGGGTGGGATAGTGGCCACCCACCCACCCCACATATATAATTTTACATCAACCATTGACACTGTTTTAAATTCTTAAAACTACAACTACATTACTGTTGGTGTGGCCCGAAAATAAATTAAATCATAGCTTTTAGTTAAAGTTCAAATGTTTATGATGGGTGGTATAACATAGATAACAATTTTTAAAAATAGATAAATACAATATTTACAGGATTATTAAAATTGAAATTATTTTATATTTTAGTCAAATAAAAAAAAAATTATCTAAAAAAAAATATTAAGAATAGCCGTTTTACGTAAACCTCATAGTTTTCGAGAAAAATATAGGGAAAGTACTATGATGGCCTCATCACCATTTTTTGTTTTGTAGTCTTAGTAAGACTCATTGTTGTAGATTCACGAAATGTTTCCGTATTTTTAAATTATTAGTTAATTTTCTACAACGAACTTAAGGATTTTAATATATCTCATATTCAATTATGCTCCAAGTGGGTATTTTCCTTAATTCCGAACGTAATTATTTCTTTAAAATTCATTAATCCGTCTCAGGTATAAAGTCAGATCATCAGTCCACCAAAATTCATAATTGTGTCGGTTGCCGTACATTCCAGAGCAAGTTTTTAATTGTTTCATCAAAATCCCCTTTACATGCTCAAATCAAAACTGAAATCACATGTGGGTGCATATTCTTAAAAAAACCTTTCGCTGGGGAAAATATTCTTTTGTGCAACATAAAAAATTATTCTTCTGTAGTATCCACCTACTTTTAAAACCTTTACGACAAATAGACATATACAGAACATAATTTATTTAAGACAAGTTTAATTATGTGTATATATTGAATTACATTTTTACATAATCTATAATAATTAAGTGATGACTTAATTATGTTTTTAGATTTTATAATATCCTTAAACTCGGGGCTTTATGTGTTTATTAATACATATGTCGTTAAAAAACAAATTGTTGAAGTTTTGTGTGAATTTCGATTTGACTAAAGACTAAAATCAAATCAACGCACGATTGCATATTATTGAAGAATATTTTCGCCGGGAAATATAATTCTATTGATTGATTGTTGAGGCATTTAAGTGAAAATCCATATTTATTATTTAGATAACAAAACTGTTTGATTTTCAAATTGGTTTTATTGCAAACACTACATATGTTTCGCCACACTGTGGCTTCTTCAGGTGTTTACAATAAAACCAATTTGAAAATCAGTTTTGTTATCTAAATAATATAATTCTATGTAAAACATTAAACAAATGATTAATACCTATGTATAAAGAGTCTATCTAAAACACAAAAATATTTTACTTTTACGTGTTAAAGTGTATGTATTTTGTGAACGATATTTAAACATAATCAACACTTCAATCCCGAATAATTGGCCAAAGTAATAACTTCAATATGTTGTCAGATTTTACAACAACCAAAATATTAGCCAACAAAATCAAGACTCCTTATGTGTTTATGGTGGTCAAAATAAGAATGAATAGATTGGTTGTATGACCTTGAATGATACATGATGCCTTCATAATTAATTTAATATATATAAAAACATAATACATTTTGCATATTTAAAAATAATTTATTATACCTTTGATCTTTTCTCTTCGAAAAAATTCCTTCATAATGAAAGCACAATAATTGATTTTTAAATTTGAATCCTAATAACATTATGTTGTAAATTACGAAAACTTATGAGAACGACGACATGCAGTGTACTAATTAGGGTTTAGTGTCCTCACATCCGGGTCCAGGTGTTCAAAAACTTGCAAAATGAACGAACAATGACGTTCCGCGGGGTTGTGGATTGTTTGCGTAGAAGAATGGCCGACGTTCGTGGGCTGAAGGTCATGGTAATTGGAGCTTCTGGTGGTTGATGACCCCTTTGCTCATACATTACACATGGTCGTTAGTTGTGGTAATTATGCTGATGGCGGCCGGTGCTCATAATCCGTGCCCGTCTAAAACTCGCTCTTATTTCAATATCGAGCAGCGTCCAAGTTTTATGATCATTAAATTGGCTGTTCCGAGCACAATTAATTTCGAGACATTCGAACTGTGTATGGTGTTTACAAGGCACGGAATTTGTTGATCAAATTTAGAAGTGATTAGAAATTTAGAAGTGTTTGAATGATCGAACTGATACTTGGTGAAACTCCTTTATAAACGTTATAAAATAAAACACGTTTGTTTTTGAGTTACACAGATTTATTGTTTGTTGTTCATCTGCCTGAGTAAGCCACTTTGTGGCGAAGAAAATGTTGCGGTGTTTTCAACAATAAATCTGTGTATAATTTAATATATAATTTTTATAATTGAAAAACAAACGTGTTTTATATATATTTTATATTATATTATATTATCGTGATGGTAATATAAAAAAATCATGTAGATTATATAAATGTATAAAAACGTTTTCTTTCTTTATAAAAAAAAGTTTTGGGTATAATTATTTTTCTATTATCCAGTATAGTTAATTCTGTTGTGATAAGGTTTATTGATCTTCATGTTTTATTAATATTGTTTACATCAGGCCTAACTGATCGATATCGCAGCCCGTTTTGGTCGACCGCCAAGTTTTTTTTTAACAAATAATTTTTTTCTGTATCCGTTTCTAAAATAATGTCGGGTAAATTTCATAATTCCTGGCAATAAAACAAGAAAATTATTAAAATTATGTTTCCGTCCCTACGTGCATAGACAATAAAAATTAAGGCAGAGTATACTGGCATTAAATAAAACATTAACTAGGTTTTTTACTAAACATTTTTATAGACTTTTTGAACTACAAATGCAGGCATCATAATGGATTCTGTTATATGGGTTGTGAAAATAATTATTAAAAAGTCGTATTATATTCAGAATCCATCTAACAGCATCCATTATGAGTAGAAAAAAATAGGGGTTCTAATTTCTAATTATTGTATGGAATTTAGTGAAACAAACCAAGTGTTTTTAATTAATTACCTATTACTGTTAAAATTATCTGAAAAAGGGATTATATTAGAGATCTTAGTTGGGTTAATTTTAATAAGCACTCTGGAAAACCAATGATTTTTCGTAGGAATAAGAAATGTGAAATTTGGATCGTATCGGTAAATTGTAAAGAATAGGATTAAAGTATGTGTGTTTGGTATGGTTTACATGAGAAACTTATTGTGTAGAAGTGAGTGTAGCATTTAGACTTTTGGGGATGTGTTTTGGATATACTTTTGTATAACGATTATTAGATATTTAGGGATTTTGAGAAGATTGCATTACATCTTTCATACTTTCTTGACGCCAAGAAATATTAAAGCCCTCTTTGTAAGCTATCTGGAGGATAATGATGGATCTACTCATTGAAATTTTGGCCTTTTAAATTATGTTAAAATTTTCATTATCTTTTTTGTGTGGGTCTTTTATCTTGTATATTATATATTATTGTAGAATTTGTATCCTGGGTTTTTAAGATTGTAGGATATTTTGCATTTATTTGTAGTATTTTCTTTTTTTCTGTCATTTTTGATTTTCTTAGAAAACTCCCATAATAGTATTTAAATTTAATTATTAATGATAATTTTTGTGTTTTTATAAATAATTCTGATATAAAATATTTACTGATTTAAAAAAGGTTTTTATTACTTCTAAAATTGTTTTGTATATTCATAGTTTTCTTGATTTTTTTTGTGTTTGCAAAAATTCATCAAAGAATAGAAGAAAAATACGATGAAATCGTTCTTCAATTTTGTTATTATTTATTGTTGTTGTAGTGTCTTAAGATCTAATTGAAAGTGTTGAATAAATGATTAAGAAGCTGGTGGAGTGGCAGACATGATTAAGTTGCAGTTCTAGGAGATGCTCGTTCGCATATGAATTTTAGGAATACATAATGTACTTGGGATGTAGGACACAACCATAGTCAAGTAGAGGGTAGCAGAAAAGTATAGATTATAACGGAAGATATTCCATATTTTTTGCATGTGAAATTTCTGAATTGTTTGCCCTCGCTATTCTCGCGCTGTGTATTTCAAAATTGAGTTTTGAACTGTGACCATGCTCTGGTACTTAACAGAATATGAATCAGAGATGATAGTATTGCAAATTAAGACCTTATGAAAGGAGTTGTTTTTACGATGGTAGAGAATTAGGAGTTTGGGGATTGATTTTGATGCGCTATTTTGTAATCGAGTGTTGAATGCGTAGCGTAAAAGCATGGGTATTTAATGTAATAGCAGACAAATAAAAGTGAATGAAGAAGGAGGAAGACACGATGACTTTGTTTCAACACTTAATTATATTTACACGTAGCGATTGAATTGTTTAAAGCCAAGACTAATCCGGGAATTCCCCTGCTTAACGACCATATTGACGTAATGTATACTCCTCTATTCAACTGTTTTGTGTAAATAGGTTAGATTTCGTAATTTCAAAACACTTTACTAATGACTAGTTCTTAGTCGAAACTGTAATAATTTTTTATTTTATTTAATTTTAAATAAAGTCGTAAAACAAAGTAATCGTGTCTCTTTCTTCATTATATTCAAGATGTTCCATAAAGTAAACGCCTCCACAATTAAAACAAACAAAAGTTAATTGAAACGATTAGTAAAGTAGAGAAGGATCAGAACTATAAATATCAAACAGATGTTGTAAGACCAAACGAACAAGGAATACAGTTTTTAATTATATTTTTGAGGGATTTATTGAAAGTGTATTGTTTAAGGATACAAATTATATGAGAAGATATGCTTAAGACGTGGCACTTATACATCTACCCTTTATGCCAGACCAAGGCGACAGTTTCTGGATATTAAGTAATAAGGTTGCAGAAGCTTTATCCATAAGGTTAGCAATTTTGATATTTGAAGTTGGAGTGGTTAGAGGAAATGTAGTTGAATCTTGGGAAGGAAATCCAAATTCATAAATAATAATTAAGAATGTCGTTAGAAATAAAGGTAAGATCATCTTCTGAAGAAAAACTCATACATTTTAAGGGAGTGGATATGACGATGGCTGGATATTAATGTTGAACTACTTTCAACGTTCAGGGAAATGTAATTTATTATACCTAATTATTAATGCAACGTAAACTTCCGTAATTGCTTCACCTTCGTCCATATCGCTGTCCATTTGGTTGTCCTCTTCTTCCCGTTTTCTTTTGATCTGTGTTTATGTACCTATCAGCTCCTCGGAGTATTGTTTCCATCTTTGCATTATTTTATCCTCATTTGTCACTATCTTTCCGTATCTACCTTTTATGTTAATCAGACTGTGTTCTTTTTTTTGTTTCAATTGTTTTAATGTTCCGTAGAATAATTTCTGATTATCCCGATCATTTTCGTTTATCTTCATACCGAATTCCTTCCTATGAATCTTGTTTGGACTTCTGTACCTCTATTTTTACTTCCTTTCTTCTCTCCTTGTATTCTTCATAATCTTCATTTTTGTTTGTTTGAAATTTGCTTATATTTTCTCGGACCATTACACTTTTACTTTTCTTTCTATATTTGTTGCCTATCTTTGTTGTTGATCGTCACGAATAAATGTTATAAACTCCCGCGAAGAAGTCTTCTTAGGACAACTCATAAAATATAGGGAAGAACTTTCACTATATTTTCCTCTAACACTATGAGGTTCACGCAAAAAGTCTATTCTTAATAATTTGCGCAATTTTTGATTCTATATACTACTAGTATATAAATTTCTACTAGTCATATAAATTTCATGTTACTTTTATAGATTATTTATTTAAAATGTTAAAATTATTAATATTTATTTTTATTTTTAGTTAAGAGCTTTATGGAAAATATGTTTTAATAAAACGTGTCCTGTTTCTCATTAACTTTTGTTTGAAAGGTATGTAATATTTTTCAAATTCTATATAGGGAAAGTAAAATACATGTATAATCCAACAACAATTAGTAATTAAGGTTATTATGTCTGTGTAGGATGGCTTTTAACCCATCCTCCAATCACTGTATACATTTTTATTTCATTTTCGTTGATAGTTTTGTCACGTTAAAATGAGCAGAAAAGTTTGTCCATAAATTACCATATCAGTTACAACCCTCAAAAGTTCCCGTAGGTTATAGGTTAACATAGGGTACTAATGAGGTGTGTTAGCCTCTCTTGAACTGCGACCTAAAAGATCTATTGTTCTACATACATACAAGTTCCCATACTGTCCATGAACTCTTATAGTAGTTAATACAAAGAAGTCAATTATTTAAGAGCTAGTGCCTTCCAAGTCCAGTTACCATTAAAGTAACTAATTACTTCAATGGTAACTGGAAATAAGCATAATTAGAGTCCACTATGAGCTATTCGTCTATCTTTGAGCTTGGCTTTTAATAAATCTATTGTATTGGTGACATGCGTGACTATTCGTCATTCCTTTTGGTTCTTCGTGCGCAAACGTGAGTGATTAGAAATTAAATCTTATATGGTGGACAACCTACAAATGGCGAGCATAAAGAAAAGAAAAGTGGATGCAGAATGTCGGTCTTTTCAAGAAAAATGGACACATGATTATTTTTTTTTGAGGTGAAAGGCAAGCCCGTGTGCCTAGTTTGTGGGGATGCGTTAGCAGTTGTGAAAAAGGCTAATTTGAAGCGTCATTGCAGCACAAAACATGCAAAATTAAATGAATTGGGAGGCCAAATGCACCTCGATAAAATCAAAGCTCTTCAGCAGAGTTTGAAATTACAACACGTCGATTTCACTAAGCTTCGTGGTGACAATAACAACGTTATTCAGGCAAGTTATGTAGTGAGCGAGCTAATCGCAAAGAAACTAAGGCCTCATGTAGAAGTAGAGTTTGTGAAAGAGTGCATGGTGGCTGCTGCGGAGTTGATAGCACCAGACGAAGTAAAATTGTTTCAGAGTTAGTTTGTCTCGGAGAACCATATCAGATCGGATTACTGATTTAGCACAAGATATTAAAAACACACTGAAGGGATCTGCAGAAGATTTCCAATTTTTCTCTCTGGCTTGTGACGAGACAACGAACATAACAAATACTGCTCAACTGGCCGTGTTCGTTCGTAGAATAAATGCAAGGTTTGGCACGCGAGAAGAACTACTGTCACTGGAATGCATGGCACTACAACAGGTGAGGACTTGTATGAGAGACTTGTTCTATCAAAGAAACTTGAGCTAATCTTTGAAAAGTTAAGTGGCCTTACTACAGATGGCGCTCCAGCCATGGTTGGATCGCAGAAAGGGTTATTTGCATTTGTAAAGAAAGAAATTAATCGTCTCAGTCTTGACCCAACTAATTTAATTATGCCACTGCATCATACATCAAAAAAGTATCTGTGCACAGTCGTTGCGGCTCGACAATGTGATGCCAACAGTAGTGTCATGTATTCATTTTATCAAACGCAGAGGGCTTAATAGCTGTCAATTTAAGGAATTTCTGAATGACCTTGACTCTGAGTATGGTGATCTTGTTTATCACTGTGAAGTGCGGTGGCTGAGTCGCGGGAACATGCTCATGAGGTTTTACTAAAAGCGTGATGAAGTCAAGCAGTTCATGGAGATGAAGGGAAAACCTGTCAGGGAACTCAGTAATAGCAAGTGGCTGTGTGATCTAGCGTTCATGGTGGACATTACTAAGTACCTGTCAGAGCTAAACGTCAAGCTGCAGGTTCCCAACCAGCTTCTCAGCTCCCTACTTTCAAACGTAAAATCATTAGAAGCTAAATTAAAGCTGTAAAAAGTGCAACTCGAAAGGAATAACATTTCCCTACGCTGGAAGGACAAAAGCCTTCTACGACACTTGAGTATACTGGTGACGCATTTAATGAAAGATTCAAGGACGTGAAAAGTAAGCAAATTGAATTGAACATCTTTGCTACACCGTTCAATGTGAAACCAGCTGATGTGCCTGATAACCTCCAACACGTAATCATTCAGCTGCAAACTAATGTTGAGCTGAAAGCCAGATACAATAATCTCCCACTTCTTGAGTTCTATAAACGTTACATACGTAATGATGAATTTTCCATTTTGAGGAGACATGCATTGAAATATGAAATATGTAATATTAAGTCCTATTTTTAGTGCGATTTTCTGGAAATTGTATATTCTTTAAATGCATTATCACCGAAATGCTCAATTTGACAATATTACAATTATTTCCCAAAATTTTTAGATACATCTATTCAAATTACAATTTTAGAACAGTAATAATTTTTTATATATCAAAATGCAAAAGATTTATTTTACATTTACAACACATATTATTATTAAAAATTACAAGACACCACATTTTATTCAAAAATATACACATGATTTATTTTATAACTAGAATTGTAATTATTATAAATCTATTATTAAAGTTATATTTTTGGAACGCCAAGTCCTTGCTCTGAATGGTACCAACAAAATATAGTTTCTTTCCCAATATTGAATTATCATAATAATAAATTTACGTCTGTTCTTTTTTTTCCACTTTAATTATAATCGTATTCCTAATTAATTACATAAAACTTTTCATCACACATGTAGTGGATTTCAACAATCGTTTCACCATTCTGTAATTACATCACACAAATTAAAATTAATAAAAGTTCAGTAATGCTAACCGATCACCATTTGATATTTAATTTCTATGATTTATCTTATCTGATTCCATTTATTTTACCTTGTGCTTATAAACAACGCACATTAATTTTAATTTAAGAACCTAAAACAATCACAAACTACCCAATCGAAGCAAAATTGCACAAGAGACCGGTTTCGCCAGAAGTGAGACATAACAATGGTATCACGTCGGCAACTTTAATGATTCATCCATATTTATCATTATCCGTGCACTTTATCATCACGCTTGGCTATAATGGACCTTGAACTACAACGATACCTCAAGACATGCATCAGATTCTACGATCGCGTGATTCATGATTTATTCGCCTCGTTCGTGGAGTAACGTTTCAATTGAAATACCTCAATAAGTACACAATTCCTTTTCGATTACGTTTCATTGGATACTGACTTTTTTCTTTGTCGAAAAGAACAAATTAAGAATTAATGCTTATTGATCAAAGGGAAAAAAGGCTACGTCCCGTTTAAATTAAATTTTAAATGTTTTAATTCGACGCGAATTTTTATTGTATAAGATAATTCAAATCTTTTACTTTTTTCTTATAATATTTAACTACAAGGGATAAAAATAGACTCTGGATGTGTACTAACATGTCCAGTTGTATTTCAGATGTATTTGTGCAAAGTTACGTCTTGCTAGTATTCACTGTGCTATTTATGTGAGTATCTATAATGTTTAAGGAAATAAAAAACTCCTCCAGATAGGGCTGTGATTATCTGAAAGTCAAGAATTTAGAAAAAATGGAGTATCAAAAAGAAAATTGAATCAATGAATAAAAATATAAGTACATTAAGAGAAATACCTTTTCGGCTTAAGAAAATGTCGACAGTAAATCCCGAAGTGGGCATAGATTAGTCAAAAATATGTATAAATCTTGATTTGCAGACCAGAAATATAAGAAATTAAAAAAAAAATGTTTAAGAGAAAATGCAGGTTTTTTCAAGTGGTGTTCATAGACAGTTCATTGAGAGGTATGCAAAACAGGAAATAGCGACTTCATTTTGGTAAAGTGTACAGTAAAAAATAAAATAGTAAATATTCGTAAAAATATAATAAAAATTTTTCATTGTGTGTTTACTCGTAAAAAGAGATTTACGCAATAATTAAAAATGTGAAACTTTTGTTGATAATTTCCTTTTTTAATGGCACTAGTGCACACTTGTCGGGGCAAGTAGTGGATTATATCTTTGAAGGGTTGACAACCCGATTCTTTAACTCGCTTCGCGACGCAATATGGAAGCTTAGTTAACTTGCTCGTGAGTGCTCCCATTTGCTCCTTCGTCTCCTTTGACTAGTGCTGGAAGGCCGCTTCTAGGTTGAGCGTGAAGTGGGCGAAACGAGAAAAAAAAAACACAACTCGGTCTCCACAAACAAATAAACTGAATATTTTATAAATTTGAATAACTAGTAAACTAACGAGCGCCGCTCTTCTTAATGTGTTTTCTTTAGACTCTTAAAAAATTACAAGAAGTTACTTTTTTATATGATACATTAATGCAAATTACTTTAAGACAAACTTAAATTATTATACTTATTATTACACTGGCTATATCAATGCATTTCTCTAATTAAATAATTAATTCATTTACTCACAGTTTTACATGCTATATGTATATTTATAGCTAATTAATTAATCAACTTGTGTACAGTTAACTGTTTAATAAAAATCATTACGTAATTGGTCAAAATCAAAAGAAATTGCTCTTCATTGTGTTGATGAATTATAAAACGTTACAATATTGTATATATTGTTAAACAGCTTTTCTGTAGGAAACCTATTAATGGCTTATGTATACACATAATAATAATTTATGCAAGAGAATATTCACACATGTTTGATAAAAATAATGAAGTTGAAACGAACAGATTTATTTTTATCAACACCTTCAAAAGATCCTAGTATAACTTTATTTAAATTCTAAATTACTTAAGTTGTTGAGATATCTTTTCTAAACCCGAATTGTTCAGGATTTATAAATTTCTTGAACCAAAAAACTCAGTTAGTTACTAATGTATAATTTTATAAATTATTTCTTCACAAAATTTAAGTAAATTATCTGGTTGGTTTGTAGTACCTTTTTTATGTAAATGAATTATTTTCGATAACTTCAAGACATCTGAAAATTCTTTTGGGCGGATGTTGATATCATTCAAATTAGTGAGAGACATGATAACTGTATTTTAGACCATTAGACAGTAAAAAAAGACCTTTATTCATATAAATATAATACTATACACTTTCTTGCTTTTGCTCCCTTCTAACTTCTTTCTCCCACTTCAATCTCATCAGAATATCTACCCCGGCCCCATCTTCTCTCATCCATTCATTCACTTTTTTGTTGCTTCCCACTCATTCCTCACACACTCCCTCACACTCATATGCTAAATATCTCCACGTATCCTTTCCACTCCCACATAGCACACATCTAATATACTTTTCTCCCATCCAGCCCTTCCTTCCTCTCTCGCCTGACCCACGTCTTGCTCTCGCCAAGATGACCTTTTCCTCCCTACTGAGTTCGCTGTTACATAGGTATCTTGGCGTCCTCCCGTGCACCTGCCACCTTTCAAATATCATTATATGCACTTCTTGCAATACATCTCTGCCTTTCCTGAATTTCCACTTCCTTTCCCTTCTCTTTCACCCAGGCCGCCACATTCACTCCACGCTCTAACCATTCCTAGACTTCACACTCCGAAACCCCTACCCTTTCATACATTTTTCTTCACTCTACTCTCCACTTACATTTCCTCATCCCTACGCACGTTATTCATACCTCTTTCACCAGTCTTTCCTTCTCTAATCCACAGAATTTCATCTCATAACTCGCCACTCTCTTTATTGCCTCAATCTGCAGACTCATTCTGTTGGTTTTCTGAAACAATATGTACCGGGGTGTCGACTTTTCAACCCCCAACATATGTTTCAGGAACCACAACTGCTCTCTCTCTAAGCATTCACATTAAATTAAATTCGGCCTCACACACGCATCCCACAGTTTACATGCCACTCTGAAATTATTCGCCATCCATTTTCCCCACTTCTCCCACACGATACCCCACGCTTTCCTTGCCTTCCCTTGCACCCACTTTATATGTTCCACGTATCCGCCTGTACTTTTAAAAATGAATCCCAAATACTTAAATACCTTAACTCTCTCAATTACTTCCCCCTTCCATTCAAGATCTTTCACTCTTCCTTCCCTTCGTTTATTTCTAAATCTCATCCACTTCGTTTTCCCAACGTTTACCCTTCGTTCTCTCTTATCCATATATCTCTCTACTCTCTTTAGCATATCTTTCATCCCTTCCCAATCTCTCGCCATTAATACTATATCATCCGCATATACCAACATCCACACTTTGCTTCTTCCAATCACTACCCCACCCGCCTGCCCTTTTCTGAGTACTTCTTCTAACTCATTTGTGTACATGTTAAATAATAAAGGGCTCAGCGGGCAGCCCTGTCTCACTCCCATCCATGTCCTAAATTTCTCTGATACTTTAATTTCCATTTTCGCCACAGCCGACGTTTCTTCATACACTCTTCTTATCCAGTCTATCATTCTATCACTTACTCCTTTCCTTCTCAAGCACTCTATCAAACTCTTTCCTCGGAACTGTATCGTACGCTGCTTTAAGATCCACAAATACTGCATACATACTACCTCTCTCTTCTATCACACTCTCAGCTATCCTTACCAGGGTAAATAACTGGTCCCTAGTTCCTCCCCTCCTTCTAAACCCCCCCTGACTCTCCCCGTAACTGTTCGCTTCCCTCTACTTCTTCCTGTAGCCGGTTCTTCGTCGCTGTCATCGCGATCTTGCATCAAATGCTCATCAACGATATTCCCCTGTAATTGTTGATGTTGGTGCTATCTCTCCCTTTGTGCACGGGGCACATTACTGCCACTCTCCAAGCTGCCGGTATGTTGTCATTCCCTCTCCACATTCCGTTAAGAAGCTCCCTAAACCTTTTCTTCCCCTTTTCTCCTATGTTCCTTCAGTCCGTCTAGTTCAGGTGCTTTTCCTCGTTTGACCCCCTCAAACGCTCTTTGCACCTCTTCCTCCGTGAAGTCCTCCTTCTCTCCCCTTATCATTCCGTCTCCTATTCCACATGATATTCCACTAGAACTCTTACATTTCTTTGTCTATTCCTCTAATGGTATTCCTATCTGCCCCTTTATTTCCCCTCTTTTCAGAATATTCCACATTTCTGCTTCATTTCTACACTTTTTTAATTCTTCACTCTTTTCTTCCAAAACCTGTATTTTCTTCTTTTCACATATACTACGATATTTTGCTCTAGCTGCTGCCACCTGCTTCTACACACCCAACCTCCCCTCGTATGCATTCTCTCATTGCCTTCCTCACTTCTCTTTTTGCATGTCAACATTCTTCATCAAACCACGTACACGCTTTTCCCCTTTCCTTTACTTCCGCCTTCCACTATGATATCCTCTAACTCCTCCATTGATCCAACATTATTCTACTGAACCGTCTTTAGCCTTTCCCTCATATCTCGAATGGCCTTTACTCCACTCTCTATTTTCTCACCTTCCTGTTCTTGCTCCATTTCTTTATCTCTGCCTATGTGTATCATTACTTTTAATGGTAGATGGTCCGATCCCATACTTTCTTCTACTTCCATTTTTCTCATCTCTCTTCTTGCCAGCCCCTTGATGACTATGTAATCAATTACTGACGATCCCTGTGGACCAATGTAGGCTTTCTTCCCTTCCCAATCCCCTACTGTACATCTATTTATTAATTCCCATCCCTCTTCCATCACCCCATCCTGCCTCGCAGTTTATATGTTTATCCTGAGATCTTCTTTCCACCATGTACAATCATCGTTAATACCTCCCCCCACCAAATACCTTCCTCATTCTCCAGCTCTACAATCGATTTCCTGTCGTATTTCATCCCAGTTTTTATCAATGTATACCACCCCTACGTTTATTCGATACGTTCCCTGTTAATTTAAACCATGCCAGACCTTCGCCACCCTCCATGAACTCCTTGCCTTCCTTCATAGCCTCTCTCATTCCCACTTTTATTATTATTATTAGACAGTATTACATGATTATCAATGTTTGAAGTAGATCTTCGTCTTAGGTGAGTGACATTTCAAATCATGACCCAAAATTGAAAAAAGTTAAGTTGAATTTGAAGGAGCAATGATTTCTACAAAACATTCCCCATTTAACCTTTACTCTATATCTTCTAATAACTGTGATAAAAATGGTGAGCATCTAAATTAGGACACACTGTATATCTATGTGTATGTAAGTGAAATATATTATGTATAATCGTTTTTAGAAGTTTAAGAGTATTAGGAAACTTATCTGAAACTTTTCTATGACCAACAACACACTGATACATATGAGCTAAATCGAAAGACCAATCATTTTTATTGATATTAAAACAATACAATAGCATTTCATAGGAAACATTATTCAAAGCTTTATTTACATTTAAAAATGTAGATAATAAGATTTCAACACTTTCAGAAGAGTCCAATAATAACTGTCAATAATATAATTATAATTTAAAAAGAAATGATCAGCACAATGGTCAAAATGCAAAATCAAGTGTGACAATCTGCAAAATCAAGTGTGACAATCTGCAAAATACGGTATGCATTTGAATTTAACATTACTTTATGATCAAATATAGTAAGAAGAAATAAACCATGCGTTTTAGTTAAGTTAGTTAGTGTTGATTTTGATTCATTGGCAAAATAAATGCGTCGAATGTTTTCGTATTCGTAACATTCTTATCCGTGATTAATCGTGTCTGTGTGGTCGGTGGTAATATTTTAGACGTGCTGCAGTCACATTATCGGATCGCTAATTTTCTCATGTCGCGCTGCCTATTAACATAACAGTAGTACCTATTGTTATGGAACGTAAACAATGGAAACGTGGCCGCTTTTTTTTATTCTCTCACAGAAATCAACAAACTTTTTGCAATTCGCTCTTATTTCACAGCACGGTCATCGCTATCGTGTGAATCATAGGAAGAAAGTGCGGAAAACTCTGCAATTATTTGTTTTATGTAATTAATTGCTTTATCTTAATTTGTTTATGGTAGTTAAATAGAGTGGATTCGAGTTGTTAAATATCCCAAAATAAAATAACCTAAAGAAATAAGTATACTTATATTCTTGATTTAAACATTTAGAAACCTTAGTGAAAATAGTGAAGAAAGGTTTCTATTTTTTTAAAATCAAGTATTATCATCTTCACGTAACTTAATTCATCCAAATACGAGGATTTTATTTTATATTTCGGGAATGGACGATCCAGGTGCTGCCAACTGATAACGGGTTGCCAAAAAAAAAGAAAATATACCAGACCATTGGTTTTATATTACCAAGCTCCGACTATTAAGTATGCTGTAATCTAAACTATTTTTAGAATGAATATATACCTTTTTTACTCATTAGGTGGTGTCGCTTAGCGTCTCCGTGGTCCTTTTGGGCGCCTCTGGTTGTTTTACTCCATGTGTACTCCTGTGTCTATGAAGTCCAGGAGTTTCTCTTTACTTCTTCTACAGGAAGCATAGGCTTCCCGAATTTCGCCATGCGTTGTCCTTTGTATGCTTCACAAGTACACAGTAGGTGTTGGGGAGTTTCCTCTTCTTCCAAACACCCACGACATAGGGGGCTTTTCTCAATTCCCATCCTATGTTTGTTCTTATTCAGGTCACAGTGCCCGGTGACTAGTCCTGTGATTTTTCTTAGTTTCAGTCTTCTCAGTCTTGATAGCTTTAGCATGCTGTCAGGTACCGGACCATCTAGGAAAGGTCTCGTATGCCTCATTCCGATTTTGTTATGCCATGCCTTCTTGTGCTCCTCAGCTAGTTTATATATATATATACCATAACTAAGCAATAAAAAAAACAAAAGTAATTCTTCTCAAATGGAGAACATTGTTTGCTCTAATTAAAAAAAAAAACTCTATATATTATCGAATTATAAAATATAATACTAGGATAAAGAGAAAACCATTGCACGATTTATATTCAACGATAATAAATACACACAGGAAAATCAAATCGATATTCTTATACAAAAAACTTAAGCCATAACTTACTAAACTTCATGGTCAATGTTACTTTACGCTACGGTATAATCAACCCTCCGGGAAATAAAAATACGCATTCAGCGAAAAGAAACGTTAAGTGCTTGGGCCATATATCGCAATGGTCCCGGATTCCGACCCTGACCGAAGAACACCACAGTGAGTGGACAGCGATACTTGCCACTAATTTATGTCGGCACAAGATCGCTGACACGTTCGAAAAAGGAGAAGTAAATAAGTCCCGATTCTACGAATTTATGGCCACCGTATTATATACTATGTGTAAGAAAATAAAAGCGGGATAATAGTATTATAAGAAAAACACGAATCCGAAATTTATTACGTCCAAACATTTTAACTTAATATATTTATGATAATAGTTATAATTGTATAATAACCCTTAATTAAGTCATCTTTCGAAAGGATATAAATTTGTAAAAGTACTAAATACGTCATCATTTGTTTCCGTTTAAAATAAGACTTCTCATAACGTATATTAGTTACGCAACTGTTGAACGTTTGGACGCGTTTCAGAATAAATTTAAGTCAATTTAAAATGATATCTTCCATATTCTACACCCGGTGCAAAATATGTATAAAAATATGTATAAAGAAAATAAATGTGTAATAAATCAATAATATGCATATATATTGTAAATAAAATACACTCGTAAATATTCCTTTTCCAAATCATAAGAGCCAAAGCTCAAAATCGGTCAATAGTTAACGAAAATTGGAGACTACTAATTTCCAAATTCATGAAATTAAAAAGAAAATGAGAGTTTCAAGATTATTAGGAGCACGTGCATATAATATAATAAATGTATATAAAATTATCTCTAAGTACGAGGGTAGATTGAAAAGTTTCGGAAATGGGCAAGAAAACGCAGTAATTAAAAAGGTTATTTTTTTTTTTTTTCAACATAGTACCCTTGCAGGGCGATACACTTTTCCCAGCGGTGCTCCAACTTTTTTAAGCCTTCAGAAAAATATGATTTCGGGAATTCTGCAAAATAAGCTTTAGTGGCGTCGATGACCTCCTCATTTGACGTAAAGCGCTTGCCTCCGAGCCAAGTCTTCATGTTTGTGAACAAAAAGAAGTCGCACGGGGCCAGGTCTGGAGAGTACGGGGGATGCGGCACCACCTCGTAGCCCAATTCAACCAATTTAGCATTGGCGATTCGGGATGAATGGGCCGGCCCGTTGTCGTGGTGGAAGAGCACTTTTTTCCGCTGCAAATGATGCCGTTTCTCATTCAATATGCCGTCGAATTTATCCAATAAATCGCTGTAGTATTGTCCCGTGATAGTTCTTCCCTTCTGCAAAAAGTCGATGTGTATCACACCTTGCGAATCCCAAAAAACAGTGGCCATGACCTTTCCAGCCGATGGGACAGTCTTTGCCTTCTTCGGAGCAGATTCGCCTGGAGAAATCCACTGTTTCGACTGCTGCTTGGTTTCTGGTGTGTAGTGGTGGATCCATGTTTCGTCCACGGTCACGAATCGGCGAAAAAAATCCATTGGATTATGCTTCAACAAGGCCAAACACTCTTTCGAAGTGGTCACACGATTTCGCTTGTTGTCCATAGTCAGCAAACGCGGCACCCATCGCGCCGACAGCTTCCTCATGCCCAAATGTTCGTGCACGATATTTTGCACACGTTCATATGAGATGCCCGTGGTCTCTACTATTTCGCTCAACTTCACTCGTCGATCGGCTAACACGAGATCATGGACTTTGTCTACCATTTCTTCATTTGTGGCCGTTTTTGGACGTCCACTGCGTGGTTCATCCTTGGTGCTCGTACGGCCACGTTTGAACTCGCTCACCCAGAAACTAATAGTCGAAAATGAAGGTGTGGATGTGCCTTGAACTTTCTGCAAAATATCTCGTATCTCCGTCGCCTTTTTCCCATCCATCCAGAAATGTTTGATGACTGCACGAAATTCGTTTTTATCCATTTTTGCAAAAGTGCCTGACTTGCTTCACAAGATATTCTAGTAAACAATAACGGAAAGACGCACGTATCTGAAAATTTGACAGCTTACCTAAAATAGGTTAGCCTTGACAACCATCATAACAATTTCACGATACGCGCGCCATCTGTTGCCCATTCCGGAAACTTTTCAATCTACCCTCGTACAAAAGAAGACATCCAGTCTAAATCTTGAAAGTGTTAATTTTTGTAAACATTGATCATCATAGTAAAGAGCTTTACTTTGTTTTTCACAGGTAATTTGGTTCTTACGTTGATGATGATCCATAATATTTTTTTACCAAGGAATACTAAAAATTATACTGAAATATTTAATCTCATCTTTAATCGTAATTGATTCTTCGCGAAGGTTCTTGTTGTAAGGTACGGTTTGCTGAAATGCATGAAAATTGTCTTATCAGATTTGACCTAAAGAAGCCACTTAATATTCATTCACCTACTTCTCGTAACATCGAAACGGTTTGGCAAACACTTTTACTATGAACTGTGGTGCCTCCTCTGCAAAGAAGAACCGTATCGTCAGTGTATTGGGCAATTATTACCAGAGCCAGATTCTAAATGTCGCAGGTGTAGATGTTGTATAATATCGAAGACAAAACGAAGCCTTGAGGAACCCCTGCGCAGATCTTATGATCGGTAGATAGCGTGTTATTGATTTTGCAACAAAATTTTCTATTGCGAAGAAAGTCATGCAAGACTTAAGAAAGTTATAATGAATAATTTTGTGGCCATGGTACCAAAGCTTATCTACCAGGCGCTTTCGAAAACCTTGAAAGCTGATTGAGAGTAAATAGGACAGGACGGAAACTGACTGAAGAGTCTGGAGTCAAGTAAGACGCAGTAAAATCATTTCAATCAGTTTGTGTACTATTTTAAGCAATCTGATGAGTAAAGTGCGGATATACGAATTTTGAAAAATGTGATTAATTGGCGCTAAGATTTATTTGTGTTTTTGCCTATTTTGATTTCTGATGCCTTTTTTATGTTTATTTAGAGCGTTTTCTTAAACTTTTATAAATATTTAATAAAAATTTTACACTGATTAAAATTAATGTACTAATATAGAGAATTTTCATAATAATTTTTATCTAATCATTTATAGATTATATTTGTATAACATACTTTCTTCGTGTCTTTTGTCTTTTGACAATATAATTAAGAAAATTACAAAATAATGCATTTAAATCTTTCTTGCAAAAATATTGTAAAATATGCAAATTATGTAGCTCTTGCGTGCAATGATACCATTTCCTCTTCGGGAGGAAAAGTGGTCACTAAGATTACTGAATCCGTTATAGCTATGTTATCCACCACAGATATGATCGAAAAGCTTGGATTCCCCGAGATGCTGGCATCCATGTAGTCTCACAAGATTTTCTCGATGCCGTCAAAAATTCTAAAACACCTGTGACTGAACTGGTGGTTGAGAAGAGTATTGCTGACTGGGGATCGGATCCTAAAACTCGTTTACCAGCAGAACCTTTAGCTAGCCTTAAAACAAAATCGAGAAGTATTTACACAAGCTCGGTTCCAAGCAAAGTAGTAACTTTAAAATCGAAAGATACAACTGCTGTTGATCCAAATTCCTATTTAGAGAATAAAGCACATGTATACCAAAGTGGAAATGATGTATACGCAGCTGTATTGGTGTAACTGATTTACAGAGTCAGAAAAACAGCTTCTTTCATTGCAGCTATTGCAGTCAGACAAAGGTGGTAAGTTCTGGGTGTTTAGGTACAACAATCGGTGGAAATAAACTTGAACCTCAGACTTCGCTACAAGAAGCTTTTTACTAAGAGGCATTTTGAGAGTCTCTATCAAGAGAAAACTGGCAATTGTTTGGATATGTGACATGATTTCATGAAGGTGCCGGGCCGTATGTATCCAATTGATATCGATTACGGTGAAGACGAAGCCAAATTGGAATTACAATCAGATATACATGTCCAAAACCTAATGAATCTCATCTTTGATATTAATTCAATGAAGAAAGGTATGTTAGAATTTGAATTAGATACTGAAAAAATATTAGGTTGTCAAGTATGAAATGGAGCAGAAAGTGCACATAATTGAATTCGATTTTTAGCCAATAAAAACTTTTTATTTTTAATAAAATTATGTACCCATATTATCGATACTCTTTTTCCGTTTTAGAGGTAACTCATTTATCCATTTGCTACAGAAGCCTGGATCGCGGGAGTCGATGAACTCTTGAAATACCATTTTGATAGCCTATGCGGAATTGCCTTTTTTCCAGATAATAAGTTGTTTAAATTTTGAAAGAAATGATAGTCAGTTGGGGCAAGGTCGGGTGAGTGCGGTGTGTGATGGAGAGTTTCCAACTACAACTCCTGCAGCTTTGACACGGTCATTCGTGCGGCATGTTGTCAAGCGTTGTCATGCAGCAGGATTAGAGTCATCTGATTAACTAATTTTGGCTGTTTAATCGCAAGATTTCTCATCATTTTGACTAGTTGATAACAGTAGATATCCGTCGTGATCGATTGGCTAGGTTCCATAGAGCTATGGTGAATGACACCTGAGCTAGATCACCAAACAGTGACTATCAGCTTCTTCTGGTGGATGTCTCGTTTCGGACAGTGTTTTGGTAATTCATCTTTGTCCAACCATTGCAATAAACGCTTACGATTATCGTACATGATCCATTTTTCATCACACGTAACAATTCGATTAAAAATGGTTCACCTTTGTTGCAATAAAGGAAAGAAAGACATGCGTTGAGTCTTTGTTCCTTCTGTCCATCAGTCAATTCATGCGACTTCCACTTGTCCAGCATTTTCACTTTACCGACTTGTGTCAATTGAGTCAAGTTTGTTTGCTTTGATACATTGTACATTAATGATAATTCATGTGCAATTTCGCTGGGATACGCTTCCACAGTGACTTTCAGGATGTCATTATCCACCTGAGGCTTGGGTCGACTACGTGATTCAATAGGTAGGCCGAAATCTCCTGAACGAAATTTTTTAAACCAACGAGCTACAGTCGCGTTTGTAGCCACTTGAATGCCAAACACACTATTGATATTGGAGACTGCCAACCATTTTGTGGCTTCACGCTGCAACTCATACTTTATGAACACAAGAATTTCGCTGATTTCCTTGTTTTCACTTAACTATTACATTTTTTTCAAACTAAAATGTGCATTAGAAAGAGGAAGAAATGTACTTTCACACGAAAAACAAATTATTTCAAAATACGGCGTCTAAATAAGATTGTGTGCGATTGAAATAAATAAATAAGTTTGCTCCATTTCATATTTGACAACCTAATACCAGATTTATTGATGCTTCTAATCGATTGTACACTTATATTTCACACTCTGTTGGGGTAAATGATTTACTAATATTGGACATATTGGTGACTCAGTGGGAAAAGGGTGGATGTGAAATGTACAAAAAAGTAGGCTGGTCCAACGAAGCTGTAAAAGATATGACAGGAAGGGGTAAAATATTTGAAAGTGTAGTACTGATGACCCTGAGGGATGTGGATAAACTGGAAAGATGGATGAAAATAGACAAAAGCATATACAACCCAAAGTATAAAGAAATAGCAGAAGAGGCAGGCAAACCCGAATACTTGTATGGAAGAGGCGAATGGAAGGAGAAAGTATTGATGGCAAGGTATAGATTTTTCAGTGAAGAACGTGGAAACCGCTTTTGGGTGAATGAGGAGGGGAGAATGTGCCGATTGTGTAGAAGGGAAGAAGAAAGATGGGAGCACTGAAGGATTGACTGTGTGGGGACTAGAGACGCGTGGAAAAGCGATATGGGAAATGGACAAGGTTACTGAAAGGGGGGGCTGAGGCAATGGACATAATAATCATCCTTATGAAGAAGAAAAGAAAAAAACAAGTGGGAATAACTAGTTTTTTTTGTTCAGTTTTGATAGATGACATATTTAATAGAATTTGTTGTTGTAGAAATTATGCCAATAAAGGATTAATATATATATATATATATATATATATATATATATATATATATATATATATTTATTGGACAATAATGATATCATTAAACAAAACATTGAAATGAATGAAAACCTAATGGAATTGGAAATTACTTGCAATTTAATGAAATCTTCAACATCCGGAGGAGTGGACAGCTATTATGAACAATTAAAAAAATTGAAAACTAAAATTGATGTCCTTGAAAGTGATACAACTGAATGCAAAATTATACAAGACTATATACGTCAAGGAGAGGAGAAGAGATTCAAATCTTTCAAGAAGATGCACAACAAAAAGTTGCTATGACACGATTCTCATACTACCAAGTTTGTTGGTATATTATCACAAGGTTTAAAGGTTTAAGGATTGCTCTTCAAGAAGCCTTAGTCACTGGTTACATGTTTAGTAAAGGTATTTATTTCGCCGATATGGTTTCCAAATCTGCAAATTATTGTTGCACCAGCGTGTCAAATTCTAGTGGTTTGCTTCTGCTTTGTAATGTAGCTTTAAGAGAGATGTATGAAAGAACTAGGGAAGAATATGTTGAGAATTTACCAAAAGGAAAGAACAGTTGCAAAGGTGTGGGAAGAATTCACCCTGATCTATTCCATGTGGAGAAAATTGGTGATGTAGAAGTTTCCCTAGGAACACTCAAAGAATGTCTGGATTTGTTGTATAATGAATACTTTGTATACGACATCGCTCAAGTCAAAGTTAAATATTTGGTTAATATGGATCAACAAGTTCTAATTTGAACTGTTAAGTTGACTTATATAATATATCACTTTCTTTAAATATAATTTATACTTGGATTTCAAAAGAAGTTAAAGCATACTTTAAAGATTTACATATATTTTGCTAAGCACGTTTTGCAATTGTTTTCTATGTGTGTTTTAGAAGTGAATTGAAAATATTTCTTCCCACTTATAACAGTTACTATGTGTATGCGAGTATAATTATTCAAGAAGAGATTACCTGATATCTCACTGCTCCATGAACCAGTGCTAGCAAATTATGTGAACAATTTTGAAAAATTTAAATCGGTTTATATACGACTTTCCCAAGACGACAAGAAAACCAGTTCATAACTGTCAATCAGTTCTTAAGAAACAAGAGATTCAAAACAATTTAACTTACATAAAATCCGTTTAAATTTTGTGAGCTATACACACAATAAAATCTTTAGAAAAGCAGGTAATTTCGTTGCATGTATCTACAAATTTATTAAATAATCTTAACGATTCAATTTAGAAAATATCTTGATGTATTGGTCAAGAAACCAAAATAAAATCGGAAGGAGTATTTGGTAAAAATGAAGGATTTTTAGTATTGAATTTGATTTTGAATGGCGATAAAGTTTCTAATTTTCAAATGGATTCAGCTATAATAGGTAAATTTAAAAATTTGCACCATAACAAGTGTGGATGTGAAGATAAGCTTTTCGTCCTTCAAAAATTTGTTGAGCTACAGAAGGCATAATTTTACAATTGAACACCTAGAACAAAATTTAGTGGTCAACTATTTTCATGAATAGATTTTATTTATTTTGAAATGTATACAATTAAATTTTTATAAATAATCTAACATAATATTCTATATTGCGTAAAGAAAGTATGTTTATTTTAGATTTAAGGAGTTAGTTAATATTACAAAACTTTTCAAACAAAAGTTAAAGGAAATGAGGAACTGAAAGAGTTCATTTTGTTATTTTTTATTACATAAAGGGTTTGATTGTTTTTAGCAACAAAATAATCAACGAATAGTATTTAAAGTTATCATGTATATGTAGGGTGGGTGGGTGGCCTCTATCCCACCCTCCAATCACTGAAACATAAGCGAGGGTTTTAATTAAAAGTAGTAAAATATAAATAAACAAAAAATAATTGCAATTTTTAGAGATGTATTCATACAAATTTTTGATGATGTTTAACTGATTGGAGGGTGGGATAGAGGACACCCACCTACCCTATATATACAAATAAATTTCAATTACTGATCGTCTCGCGGTTTGGAATCAAAATAATTACATATCTTAAGGTAAAATTTTTGAGTGAGTCAATTAATAAAATGTTTATGCATGATGGGTGGGCAGACTTTAAATCTAAATATTATTTAAATTTATATTTAAACTTAAATTCGAATTACGCTTTATTTTTTATTCCAGTTTTTAACGATAAAACCTTAAGTTTAAAGTTTCATCTCAAACGGATCATTCGTTTTTGAGACATTCTCATTCATGAAAATAATACTTTCCCTTTATATTATATATAGAGAAATTTAACATCTTTAGGATACTGTAAATATCACGAACAAAAGGTTTTAAAGGTAAGACATAAACTTATTATAATACAATATTGATAAAAATAATAATCAATAATTGTGTTATGATTAAGATAACACTTAATAATTACATTGGAATGTATTTATGTCAATACAATATTACGACTGTATGTCCTATTTAAAGCTTATCTCTATTTCATAACTCGCATTCAATCCATTGCGTTAGATGGGTGGCAAGCAATCCCATATGTGTTACATATGAACGGAAATTGTACTGTGCTGTTTACATGAATAAACACTAGATTCATACTATACACTATTTAACAAAAATATAAACCATAATAATACAGTCTGATCCAGGGGATATTAAAAAATACATATTTTATTTTATAATTTATTTTTCTAATACGCAAAATTTTTATAGACACTAATTATGCTTTATTTTATTTCAGTCTGTAGATAGCAACGATGAGGTGGAAGTAGACATAGATGAACTATTAGATATGGACAGTGACGAAGAAAGGCGGAGGCATTTACAGGTAATGATGTTTTTTTTATAATAGATTTCTTATTATTAAGTTTTACATATGCAACAAATAACTGAATCAAATATTCTTGCATAAGGGGTAAGAATAACAGTAACAGTTTTGCTTAACAACATGTATTATATTTTGTAATAGTATTATTGACCATGAGCATATGATGATGAAATATATAAATTGTAGAAAAAATCTATAGACTTTAATGTATTAACTAAATTGGTAGTACACAAATCAAACAACCAAGCTTGCACGATTATTTTACTCACAATATCACTAAGAAATTACATTTGCATACATTAGAATATGCAAAATATTAAAGGCGACTTATGTAGTGCCCCTTGAGTTGTAAGATTTCATTAAGGTCAATTTAAGTTTTAGAATAGGCGCATGCACCATAAATAATTGAATTAATATTGTGGGCCGCATTCATTCCAGAGCCAGTTAATTGATGACCGTTTCCTTGAGTTAGTCCCAGTCCCCCTTACATAACACAAATGCACATTTTGTAATAAGCATCAACATATGTTTTCCTGACACATTTATCAATCTCTTCCCCTCCTTGTTTTTCCTATCGAGAGTAGGAGGCCCCGACCGTGACATCATTACTAACTAAAAGGAAGTTGTGTGAGCTGATAAGACGTAACAGAAATTATTGATTATAAAGTAAATACGTATAAAATTGTATGAACTAGAAATAAACGCTATTAGATTCGAAATAATCACCGCAGTATTCAAAACACGCCGTTTTGCAATATCAAAGATTTAAATTCAATGAGCTGAAACACTTGTTAAGTTCCATATTATTTTATTTACAAAACAGTTGTGTACTTCCTGAAAAACGTGTCAGGCAAATGAAAATAAAAATAATATGGAACTTAACAAGTGTTTTACCTCATCGAATTTACATATCTCGTCCCATCAAGAGTGCATCAATTATATCAAAGATTTATTATTGATTTTCCAAAAAAATAATTTAAAACCATACAAATGGGCATACATTTTCCAAATCTGCAAAATATAATCGTTTCCTAAATTTTAAACCAATCCACTAAAAATAAACTTATTTTTTAAATAATATAAATACTCGACTTTCTAAAAATATAATTTAATTTATGCACTGCTTATTAATGTGAAATACGAGTGCTAAATTAAAAATTCAAGATGTTATCTACCTTTGACTTGGTTAAATCTGTAATTATTTTAATTTGCATACAGATTATGGGTTTTCATCTCAAATCAGGACGTATTAATTGGATTACGATAGCAAGTTTCAATCACGAATGCTAATTTTTTGTTGCAACGCATTGTGTGGAATCACGCTCCTTATCTTTAATCTTGAATTGATTACATTTTAATTCTGCCGTAATCTTTTCACATCTGCTAATTAAAACACTAATTATAGGTTTAATCAAAAACAAGGGTTACTCTCCACCTAATATTAATATCTGTGTCCATCAAGAGAGTGTAGCGCAACAAGCATTAACTTCACTTTTCTAGATTATTCTACACATACACATTCGTGAACGAACTGCCTAGCCATACACACGTGCTCCGCAGATATCCAAGCGTCATTGGTGACTTCAATATAAACAAACAAACATCACGACACCTTTCATCTTTCCTATCCAACTCTAACTTCGTTCGTATCCCCACTCCACCCGCTTTTATCATGAATGACACACAAGCAACCACTCCTGATGTCCTTCTCTGTACCCAGAACATCCAAAACCTCATACACTATGTCAACCTTGTCCCCGACCTATGCTCCGATCACCTTGCCATCACCTTTCAATTAAAAATCCCATCTAATCTCCCACAACAAACCCCTAACCTAATTTACAACTTTAACAAATGTGACACAAAGACAGTTGCTACAGAATTGACCCAATTCATCGCTTCCAATCCCAATATCAATCCTAGCACCATTACCCAATTCAACGAAATCCTATATAAATCGATAAAAATGTTATCCTTCGCCTTATCAAACATAAAAGACAAATCTATAGAGACATTCAACTAACGGACACACCTGAACATCGACAAAAATTCAACAAACTTAATAAAGACATTAAAAAACTAATTACGGACTATAAGACGAACACTTGAATCAATAGCTGTAGGAAAATTAACGACTCAAAGGGTAAAAAGTTTTGGACTGAAATCAGAAAACTTAGTAGATACAAAAAGACGGACAAATTATAAGAACTTTACGACCCTATCACTGACGAGACTATAACAGACCCAGACATTATCACACGTAAATTTGCAGACCATTTCAATTCTATTTATTCACAGACACAGGATCCTAATTTTGACCAATCGACCTTTCAACTTGTAAACGACTGGTACAATAATTTCTTTAGATTCAATGACAGTTCAAAACGGACGGACATTTTAACAGAAGAGGACTATTTCAACACTTTAAAATAGGGCAAAAATGCAGCGACTGGACACGACCTAGTACATAGACATATACTAAAATCCTTACCATCCCACATACACGTCCATATCCTCAACATCAATTTAATTTACCAAAATAAATATTACCCCTCCGAATGTATATTAGGAATAATCATTTGTATCCCCAAACGCGACCATCCTCCATCTCTAATTTCCAGCTACGTTCCAATTACTCTACTTCCCGTCCTAGGAAAACAGTACGAATCACTCCTTAAAAACAAAATACTATCCCACATCCAAGACCGTATCACAAACTACCAATTTGGCTTCCTTCCAAAACGTTCCACTACCCTTTCTCTTACTATCATGACCTCAAACATCCAAACAACATACCTTGAAGGAAAGTCATCAGCCGTCCTGCTACTAGATATTCAAAAAGCCTTCGATTCTGTCTGGCATCAAGGTGTGTTGTATAAATGCTACCTCCTTAAAATTCCCACCCATATTATTTTCATTATCAATCAATTCCTTTCAAACAGATCCCTTAAAGTCAAAATCAACAACTCTTACTCCCCTCCTTTTTCTCCTGTACAAGGCTTAGCCCAAGGTTCCCCTCTATTTCCGCTACTATATAACATCTTCTGTTTCGACATCTACAATCCTGATCCTCTTTACTTCAATCCTTCTAAATATCTCCTCCAATTTGCAGATGATAGCCGTAATTTCCCACGCACCCCCCATTCCTAAAGCTCTTCAATCCCTCCAGCAGCAAATTGACTCCCTGCAACACTGGTTTGCTAAATGGCGAATTAAAATCAATCCCCACAAATCCCAGCTCCTAATTCCCTATCACCGTAACAATAATCCTGCACACGATATTCATATCTCCAGCATAACTGTTTCCCCTTCCACATCCATAAAATACCTAGGCATTACCATAGATCGAAAAGTCAATTTCAAACAGCATACAGTTTCAAACAAAACAAAAATCACAGCTAGAGCCAAAATGTTCAGAAACTTAACTTACAAAAAGGACGGTATATCTATAAAAACAGCGGTTAAAATTTACTATTTTCGAATTCATCGCATCACATCACCCATCATCATCATCATCATCAGAGACAGACTGACGTGACACATCGACAAGAACAAATCAGGGCTGAAAGACCGCCGGTCAATAGCCATTTAACAGACTAACCTCCCAACACTCATATCATCATAAATGTATTATATTTGTCTTATCTGTATTTTATTTTTGTCTGTTAATAAAGATGTTGTATATATCTACACATATTCATTGTGATTTGTCAGTATTCCACACTCATCATCATGTCTTTCTTCGATTTGAATTATTCTATCAATTAATTTATCTTCTTCATTTTTGTTTTAATTATTTCATTTCTATTTTTAATTCATTGTTTTCTTTGTATTTTCCATCATTACATGTTTCATCATTTCTCTTTCTCTCCTACGTGCACATTTTGAATTTGTATATCTTCTGACGATCGTAACATTTCCAACAAAGCTCTGTTTTTTTTTTTTAACTTAACACACAATAAACTCATCATCATAAACTATTTATACACATATTTTGACTGTTTCAAAGATAATTCCAATAACTTTGATTGAATAAGCTTGTTCACTAGTATAAAAAACTAGAATTGAATTGAATATTTTTGCATGTATAAATTTTCATTTTTAGTATACTTTAGTATACTAATCATTGATACAATAAAAATCTTGTATTTTGAAACAATCTTTTATATTAGTCACTAATACTATTATTTTATGTAGTCTGAATGTTGGTATAACAAAAATGTATGTAGGTTTTAGGTTAAATTAAATTCACTTGACTTTTTTCACAAATTAATAATTTATTCGACTAGTTTCGGCTCAAGGCCATTATCAAGAATGATATTTCTATTCTTGATAATGGCCTTGAGTCGAAACTAGTCGAATAAATTATTAATTTGTGAAACAAGCCAAGTGAATTTAATTGAACTTAAAACCTACATAAATACAATGTTTCGCCAAGTGATTAATGAGAACAAAGTATATGATATCTTAAGTCCAAAAATGTATGGTTTTTGACGAAATTACTGTCTCTTCGTAGCTTCACACTGCAGACTTACTCTATGTGTTTCCAGAAACCTCCAGCATATGCATGTACATGAACACTCATGTTTCCCATACATTAACATCGACTTCACAAACGCATAATTTTATTGTTTACCAACCATTTTTTATATTTTTCTCTCGCAACATGTTACGCTTTCTTTGCTGTTCCTTGTAATTTCCACATACTCGCCTGAACTTTTAAAAATATATCCTAAATACTTGATTGCTTTAACTCTTTCAATTACCCCACCTTTCCATTTTAATTTTTTTACATTTCTCTCTCTTCCTTTATTCCTAAACCTCGCCCACTTCGACTTCTCTACGTTCACACATAGTACTCTCATTCAACTCTTTTCAACATGTCTATCATTACATTAGCTATTCCATTGATCTAACGTCATTCGACTGAACTTTCTCTAACCTGTTGTTTCCCATACTTGTTTTACTCACTTATGTATCTCTACTCTCAGTCTTCCACTTCCACTCTTCTCTTTCTCTCACTTTTTTTCCTTGAAAAGCTTCTGATGACCATGTAATCAAACACTGTCAATCCCTGTGGCCTAATGTATGTTTTCTTACTTTAACAATCTTCTTCTGTCCATCCATAATACCTCCCCTTCCTCTTTTAACGCCAATTCCTTCTCCTTCCTACCTTCGTTGTTCATCCACTTATCCTAGGATCTTCTTTTAATCATCATACCGTCTTCGTTAATCCCTCCCAATTACCCACATTCGTCTTTCCCTGTATCTATAATCTATATCCTTTCTATTTTCCTACTTTCCAGTCACTCCCTGCTAATATTTAACTTCTCGAACCTTCGCACAGCGTGCTAAATCAGAGCGCGAGCGTCAGAGGGGTTTTCGAAGTAAAAAATCTAAATTAAAAATTTTGAAGAAGAAAAACATATCCATTCAATTGTAGATACATGAAACCCTTCAGATCTTGCACATTTGTATTGTAACAGGTGGGGCTACCATTTTGATTGCGCGCCATCTTGGTTCTGTGACGTTTAGCTCAGTTTCGCTTTAACCACTGTGTTGTGTAGACGTCCAAATTTTATTATGGATAAATATACCCCACAAGAACCAGCAGAAATAGTGACAATATTTATTGAAAATAATCGTTTCATTATTGCCACTCAGCGGAAATTGCGTCAAAAATATACTAATCGTTCACAAAACCACAATGTATCGTTTACATGCGAATTTTCGACAGTATGGTACGACAGCAGACAGGCCTCGTTCTGGAAGATAACGGACGTCTCGCAACGCTGAAAATAAGGCTATAGTGCGCGATAGTGTTGCAGAGTCTCAAGAAACATCAATTCGGAGACGTGGTACCCAGTTACACATTTCTACACGCAGTTTAAGGCGAATTTTGAAAACTGATTTGAAAATGTTCCCGTACAAAATTCAATTAGCCCAAAAATTTCTACCGAGAGATCATGATCAACGAGTTGAGTACAGTAATGCAATCCTAAGGCTGTCTGGTGAAATTGAAGATTTTTTGTCTAAATTGATAATGAGCTATGAAGCCCATTTTCTTCTCAGTGGCCACGTCAATAAACAGAACAGTAGGTTTTGGGGAACACACAATCCTCAATTAATTCATAAAACATCATTGCATCCACTGAAAACAACTGTATGGTGTGGTGTTCATACTGGAAACATCATTGGTCCCTATTTTTTTGAAAATGACCAAGGGGTTGGAGTTACTGTTAATGCTGAACGGTACCAAGACATAATTCAAAATTTTCTTGTGCCTGAAATGGAAGAGCAAGGACTAAAAGACATGTGGTTTCAGCAAGATGGGGCCACAGCACACACAGCTCGTTCAACAATTCAATTATTGAATGACATTTTTCCACGAAGACTAATTTCGCGAGGTGGCGATTTAGCATGGCTAGCCAGATCTCCGGATTTAACAGCAGCAGACTTTTTCTTATGGAGTTTCTTAAAATCAAAAGTTTATGTGAATAAGCCCCAAACGATTCAACATCTTGAAGACAATATCCGTCACAAAATTGAAGAAATTCAGCCCGATATGTTGAAGGATGTGATGAAAAATGCCCTAAAAAGAGCCGAAAGTTGCATAGCGAATCGCGGTCATCAATATTTAGCCGATATAATTTTCCAATCATAACGAAAAAAAAATTTAAAGACCAAATAAACTTTTTATGAAAACCAAACTTACTTATCTTTTCTTTGAGCAAAGTTATAGGCAATCAAAATGGTATCGAGACTTTTGCCCCACCTTGTATAACCTACTATATTACTTGATCGATTTAGAAAACTTCAATTTTACGCCATTTCACGCGCAAGTATTAAATTATTACAAGGATTATAGATGTACTATCAATCTAGTATTATACACAATTGTTAAGAACATAATACTGTACGTTAATGTTAAAAAATCAAGTCTCTAAATATTTTAAAACTAAAGTTAAAAAAAAATTGAATATGAATAATATTTTAAATATAAATTTTAAGTTTAGAAAGTGTTACATAAAAAATGTCAACTCGTTGAGGTCTAGGAATATCACCAAAACTTACTTTATTATTGTCTCTAACTATACTCTCAAAAATTCATATCTTCACTGGTACGATTTTTGATGTATTTTTCATTTATTTTCTTAGTAATTTACAACCTAAAGGATTTTAATATATTTTATTTAAAAAGTTACACAAACAAAGTAAACACATGTTTTATTTTATAATATTTAGTATGTTTATTGTTTATTGATAGATTTTTTTTTATTTTCAGACACTTCTAATAGACGCAAAGAAGTCCCAAAGTGATGTAAAAGTAAGTAATTGCAATTAAGTTATGTGTACGCACACGGTCCCCTGTAATCAAGTGTAATCAACCGCTCATCAAGGAAATAGTGGCCGACATTAACAACTCAACAAACTTCTTAATTAGTCAAATTGCCGTGTTATACAACTATAATTGATGGAATTTTACAACTTTTTTTACAGTCTATTTCTTCATTCTTAGTGAATGTTTCTCACATTTTACAGTCCGTACATGTTCGTTACAATGGTGCATTGTAAAATTATGTGAATTTTAATTAATTAATAAAAAAAGTGGAATGGTTAGGAGGAAAAATATCATAAAAATAATTATTTTATTGTGCTACATTGTATAAATTATATTCGTAATAAGTTTCACACCTTTTTATTTAAGTATGAAGTAATCATTTAAGTGTTTAATTTTAATTATTGCTAATCTTTAAAATCTAAAAGTGCATACCATTTTTAGTAGTACTATAAAGGCAATGAAAAATATAAAACGAGAGTTAATTTTAAATAGCTTTTAAATATTATCAATATTATATTTTTTATAACTAAACTAAACAGTTGTATTGTATTAATGTATTTTCTTTGAGTACGAACAACGAACAGTGCATTTTTACTCGCATGAAATATACCCCACCCATTCACTTCACTTATATTTTATAATTACATTTTTATTACTGTAATTATTCCCTTTAGCCTAATTGCCTGCAACGGGGCTTACTAGAGACTTATTAACACACCCACGTTTCTAGTTTGAATTAGTGTTTGCAAAGCATCATTAAACATATTGTGAGTTTAATCAACTAAAAACTTATATTAAGTACATTAATTATTTTTATGGACTTATAGAAAACGTATATTTTATGAAATTACTTTGAGAATCAAGAATTAAAAATTGTATAAATTTAGAAATTCAAATTATGCATTAGTTATTTTAAAACCAGAAAATTATATATTTGCAAAAATAAATAAATACAATTTTAAGTCATTGGTTTATAGAATTATCAAAACAAAGAGGTATAAAAAAAAATCATCTTTGTTTTATCATCAGCATTTTTTTGTTCAATCAAAAATATGCCAAATATGTGTCAGTAAAAATCCACTAAATACAGAAAAACTATTAAGGCGATAACTATTTATCTAAAACGTTGCACTAGGTTTTTCCTAATCTAGTACAGGGTGGCCCAAAAGTTCGTTTACATTTTAAATGATGATTTACCTCTTTTGGATATCACTTTTTATCCAAAAATTTCATGAACAGCACTTAATGAGTCATTGGAAGTGTGGCATGTTGCCCTATCTTGCTGAAACCACGATCGTTGATTAAAACTATCGAAATCCTGTAGCGCTAGTGAAAAAAAGTTCTGTAGCATGGCAATATACCGCTCTGTATTCACTGTAATAGCATTTATTCGGCGATCTTCAAAAAAGTATCGACCAATGATGCCTCTTGCTGACAAAGCTGTCCATACAGTAACCTTGGGTGAAGGCATAGGTTTTTGATGCTTCAATTTAGGATCAGTGTCACTCCAATACCTGCAATTTTGCCTATTCACATGCCCATTTAGATGGAAGTGTGCCTCGTCTGAGAAAAAAATGTTGGTATAGCTGGTGAACCTCTGGTGAACATTTCGTTTGCAAATTGGAGCCTGTGAGCGTGATCTTAAGGCTTTAATTCCAGCACCATTTGGATTTTGTACGGATGTAAATGTAAATCTTTGTGAAGAATACGAATCAAAGATGTTCTGAGCACACGTAAGGCGTTAGACCTCTTACGAGTAGAGTCCATGATTTTCACGAATAGACGCTTTTATACGCTCGACGTTTTCGGGATCTCTTGATGTTCTAGGTCGGCCGGATCGTGGTTGATTCATTGTTGAACCTGCCTCCTCGAACTTCTGTACCCATTTTTGAATCAATTGAATCGATAGAGCTTCATTTTTACCCTATATGTTGTAATGAGCGCAAAATTTTCGTTGCACTAGAGTAGAAAAATCGTTATTGCAGTAGTACTAACCCATCTAAAAATGGCGAGAAGGACATTTGAGGTCTGCATTTAGTCTAGATATGCATGATCGGTGAAAATAAATAAGGTTTATTTACGCTCCATAACAGCACATCTGCTGCATGAAATATTTTCCATGATTCTGAATTAAAATTAATTAAAAATCATGTAAAATTATTATTTTTTTTTTCTTTAGAAAGGAATCACTGACTGTACTAAAATATTTAATTATAACTCAGGATTTTCTCTTGTATTTGATGACGCAGGCCAATTATAAATTCTTCAGTAAAATCGCTCTTCATATTTACATTACAATGACCCTTAAAATGTTTCTCACTAATCTTCCAAGTCTTTGCTAAATCTAGTGCTTTGTTCTTCACATATGTCGTGTATATTTTCAGGAAAACGACCTAAATGAAACGCACATTGATGATTCAATGAAGTCAAGAGTGATGGAAAAAATTTAATTCATGTAAAAAATCTTAAAAACATTAATGGAGTATGCATTAATTCATGCGGTTTTTTTTTTCGAAAATTAAGACTTTATTGTGAAAAAATGGTTATACACTCAATGATCAAAATATTGTCCATCGGAAGCTACAACATTTGTCCATCTTTCTGGCAGTTTGTGGATTCCATCCCAAAAGAACTTCTCCGGCTTGGTGGTGAAGAATGAATCGAGCCAATTTTTGATACCCTGTTCTGAAGTGAAGCGTATTCCGGTGAGAGCATTCTGCATTGATCTGAACAAGTAGTAATCAGAAGGAGCTATGTCTGGGCTATGAGGTAGAGGTAGAACTTCCCACCCACTGTTTTCCAAATAGTTTTGAACCGGTCTTGAAACATGTGACCGAGCGTTGTCATGATGGAAAATTATGGATTCGTGTCTGGTTGCATATTCTGGTCGTTTTTCCGCAATCGCTCTCTTCAAACGAATTAATTGTGTTCGATAGAGGTCCCCTTTGATCGTTTGACCCGATTTCAACACGCATCTTCATCAAGCAATGCCTCCAATTCTTCATCTTCAAACCTTTTTGGCTGTCCGGATCGTTCATCGTCTTCTAAGTTGAAATCGCCACTTTTAAACCGTGCAAACCACTTCTGGCAAGTTCTTTCAGCAAGAGCATGGTCACCATAATCCTCTACTAAAATACGATGATTTTCGGTAGTACTTTTCTTCATCTTAAAGTAATGAAGAAGAACTCCCCGCAAAAACACTTTTTCTGGCACAAAGTTCAACATTTTCAAATGAATAGAAAAACATGTTGTTTACGCTTCAATGAAATTACATATACTGAAAAAGACGCACAATGGCAGTAGCTTTCAAATGAATATAGTCACGGATGAACACGACGCGAAATGATACTAGTAACGCCCTCTCTTAGAAACCGCATGAATTAATGCATATTATTGATAAGTACGTCCTTTAGTAATCATCATTTTATTATCTAATTAATTTGAAATAATCCATACAAAGGAATATCATGCATTCTTCTCAATTTCTTACATTGAACTGCTTAGGATCGATTATCGATTGATTAATTTACAAATTCCTTGGCCATCAAATATGCCTGCTTTGAGCTTTTCTTAGCTCTGATTCATAAACTTCCTTAATACAAGGTGACACAAAAAAACGGAACGGAAGCCTTCAAACTTGTGATTTAAGAAACAGTAATGGAATTTATCATTTTTTTAATTACATCATTACGAAACTAGATTTTACGAAAATATTTTCGTGTTTTTTCTATTTATTACATCATTACGACTTTTCTGTTTTAGTAGATAAGTTAATCGGAACGGAAAGAGAGATGAAACAAAGAGGATAGTAAAAGAAGAAAAACAAAAGGCATGGAAAAAATTGGAGAAAAAATGAAAACTTTACATAGAACCAGAAAATAATCTATGGAACCCTAAAACAATTAAAGAAAAAGAGAGTACAATATGATGAACATAAGAGATAAAGATGGAAATATATTAACAAACAAAAAGAAAATTGTGGAAAGATGGAGAAAATACCTCCAAGAGTTAACAAAAGAAGAAAATAGAACTGAATATCAAGGAACAAAGGAAAAACATAAAGACAATATAAAGATATAGAAGAAATAAAGGAAGAGGAAATTATAGAAGCAATGAAAAATCTTAAAAAATGAAAAAACGCCAGGATATGATGAAGTAAGAACAGAAATTATGAAATACATGGGAAAAGAATGAATTGTAAAAATAAAATAAGTATTAAATGACATTACGAAAAACGGAAAAACACCGAAAGAATGGAACAAATAATCCTACCAATACACAAGAATGGAAGCAAGAGAGAATGAGAAAATTATAGAGGGATAATAAATAATAATACACATTTTTATTGACAAACTATACATATTTACATTTAAATAATGAATCATGGATGATGTGTTAGTGAGTTAGTTCGTCAAAAAACTATCGACCAGAGGTCTTTCTGCCTGGAGGGATAATATTAACGAGCATACCGAGTAAAATATTGACAAGGATACTTGAGAGAAGAATGATAGCAAACATTGGAAGTTAGTCAATGTGGTTTTAAAAGAGACAGAACACACACATCTAATATTTATAGTAAGGCAACTAAGCGAAAAAAATGGCCAAGAGGAATAGAGATATGCTTATGCTTTGTAGACCTCGAAAAAACTTTTGACAAGATAAAAAAGGGAACAAATATGGAGAGAACTAGAAGAAAAAGGGATAGAAATGGAAATAATAAAAGTAATTAAAAACATGTAGGAGAATAAGAACGTAATAAGAACAAACAATGAGGAACCAAAAGAGTTTTCAACAAAAAGTGGCGTTAAATAGGATGTGTGCAGAATGAAACCGATAAAGGTTGGATATTGGAAAACGAGGAAGTGAAAATAGCTGAACTAATATTTGCAGATGGCATGGCAATAATTGCCGAGACAGGAGAAAAACTACAAAAAAATATGGAAATATTAGAGAAAGAACTACGGAAAACAAAGACAATAATTATATCAAAGGATAAACAAGAACACTAAATAAAAATAAAAGAAAGGGAAATCGAACAAGTAGAGATCTATAAATGGCTAGAAACAATAATCCAGGAAAATGGAAAAATGGACAAAGAAATCGAAGACAAAATAGGAAAAACATGAAAGCACGAAAATATTTCTTATTTTAAAGAACTTGTTCTTCGGCACGAAAGGAGTAACAGAAACAACAAAAATAGAAATTGTTATAAAAGTAATAAGGCCGACACTAATATACCTAAAGCGGTGAAACATGGACGATGAAAAAAAATACAAAGAAAGAATAAATGCAATGGGGATGAGAATAATATGAGAAAAACCAGAAAGGATAAAATAAGGAACATGTAGAAGAGAGCTACAAATCAGACTAATACAGGAGAAAATAAAGGTAAGCCAAATGAGATGGTTCGGACAGAATCACAAGAAAAATATACGAGACGCGAGAAACAGGAAAGCAAAAAAAGGGAGACTTAGAAAAGAATGGAACAGCTAAATAAAAGAGCAAGCGTCCAGAAATGGTAATACATGGTAAGATTTAAAAAAGACAGGAAGAATTGGCGAAAATATTACATGACAAATTAGCTTTTGTAATAAGTAGAAAACATGTAACGCCTTACACCGGAAATGTAGAAACGCAAAACAATAAATCAAAAATGTTAATGTGGCCAGCATACTACTTTCCCTATATTTTTCTCGAAAACTCTGAGGTTTGCGTAAAAAAGCAATTCCTAGTAATTTGTTCAATTTTGAATTCTCTACAATTATTTGTTATGTAAATTCCATGTAGATCCAATAGTTTAGAAGCAATTGGCAAAAAATGTCAAAATTTGTTTTTTTCTCAAAAATTAATAATTTTATGAAAAATATGTTTTAACAAAACTTCAGTTTTCTATTTCCTTTAACTTTAAGAAACTTGGTTTCAATATGAGCTGTACTTAAGATTTGTTCGTTTTCTGTGAAATTTGTATGGAAGTGTACGTAGAGCAATCTGGTCGTATATTCAAAATTAGGCTGGATTAGGCGATTGCGCTCCTTTCATCTTAAACAACCAGAAAAATCAACTATCAATAGACGAAAGGCAACGTTTTGGCGGAGATGTATTTTCAGTTCTATATTTCTAAAAATGGCTGAAAATGGATTTACTGGAGTCAATACAAGTTAAAATTGCCAAAAATATAGTTACAAAAAATTAAATCCAAGTTATACAAACAAAGTATTCGAGATTTATTTATTTTAGTTAGGAAGCATTGTTGTTCTAAAAAGCAGTTAACTATCTTAAGATCAACACAAATTAACCATTACGTTATCTTTGTTATGGTTAATGCTATTGTAGGGGATTCTTCCATAATGTTGGTTAAATCTAATGATCGATGTTCATTATGCAGAAGTACGCACTTTAAACTGCATTTCAATGATTCATCATAATGTTAAAATTAAAATCATATCTTTGTAAGCCCATTATAGTTATCAAAAAAAAATCTATTCAATATTTAAAAACCATTCTCTCCTACGAAAAAATATAGGTTAGTTTAAAGATTTTGATTCACTTAATTTTGATAGGATGATCGTTTCAAAATTGTTCACTTGCTTTCACAGCTTACCTTTTTGTAAGATCTAGTTGGTAGGGATAAAAATGGATCATTCGAACTCTTTACAGGTCTAAAAACTTATTATGGTGTCGAGCAAATTTACTTAAACTAAAGAGAAAACTGAATGTAGATTAAATATTTCGTATAACAGACAAAAAGAGCAGGTTCTTTAATTAGTAATTAGTAAATATTGCTTGTTATTAACAGAATCCAAAAATTTAAGTCTTCTGTTATTTTAGCTCTTCAAAATTTTCTTCTGTTCATTGTTTTAAACGTAGGCATATTTTGTACGCAGAAAGACAAATTAGCATTAATTTTTTTCCAAAATCAGTAATACTAGCTTTTTTGGTCATTTCATATATTAAAGTTTATCATTTTATAATTAAGTTTTCAATAAAGCTCAAAAAATCCAAAAGAATTGGCATATTTTTAGATTATAAACAATTGATTCTAATAAGTAAGTGAATGCATCCTTCCTTTCATCAATTTAGTTTTTAGAAACTTAAAATATCCAAATTATTGACACATTCGAACCATCGTGGTAATAATTAATTAATTACTTCTGATGTCATTAGTTTTGAAAAAGGTTTTTTCTATCCAATTCATTGCCTAAATTCTAATGCTGAATAATATGCCTGTTTTTTTGCATATTATTCAGTATTAGAATTTAGGCAGTAATACAACCACTGGCAGAAAAAATATCACTATTGATTGATTATTGAGGCATTTAAGCGTTAAAAATCCATATTCAAAATTAAGATAACGTTACTGTTAGATTTTCAATTTTGGTTTATTTTAATCACTACATATGTTTCGCCACATATTTTCTTCGCCTAAAGTAGCCACAGTGTGGCGAAACATATGTTGTGTTTAAAATAAACCAAGTTTACAAATGTAACAGTTATTTAACATTTAGTGAACCTTATAATAATTTCGGTAAAATTCGCTTCAGGTGGAGGCGCTGGGACAAATAAGTTGTTTTAATCTCTTCTTTAACTAATAATTAGAAAAACACGAAAATACGTATAAGCAATCAATAAAAATTTACTTGGTTCATTCAATATATAAAATTCGGTCTCCTTTTGTATTTAAATATATATTACTACCATTAGTTTCCTTCCATAAGCCCTCTATTCATAGACGAACGAATGGCCGTGACAAATTTTACTGAATTATGTCCATTAGTTTGAAAATTGTAAGGGTAAATCACGGCCTGAAAGCGAGCGTAATACAACTTCGCCAACAACTGAATACGACGAACGTTTCAGCCAGAAATTGTGGGACTTCGCCCCAAATTATAATTTGCGACAAAGTTAACACCTGAGGTGCTTTGAAAAGATGTATAAAAGGAATCAAAGGGCCTCTTTACAACCCGCTCTGACTCCATAGAACATTGATGATTTACACATCTGCAAGCTGTATTTTTTAATATTAATCAACTGAATCTAACTGAAAGTTAACAACTATTAATTATGTAAGTGTTAATATTAGTATTTCATTTAGGCCTTGTATGTAATTTATAATATCAACTAGTTTAATACTTTAGTGATTTATTTGAAACGTATTAAGATAATTGACTTTATTTCGAAATTATTTGAGATGTAAATAAATTTATTAACTAATATATTTTTGTTTGTTTCAGAAATTCATTAATGACCTTCTGGATAAAGCGAAGACTTTGTAATTTATTATTTATAAGTGAAGTGCCAAAGGAGGTATTAAAAAGTAAATATTATATAAAAAAAAAGAAAACCCACACACAAAAACCGTAAGAACTGCCTGGTCTACCGGAGCCGTTCCATGCACAATATTTTAGTGATTCCCGCGCGTCACTGGTTAATTATTTCAGCGGATGCGCCCATCTGCAATACGAAAATGTAACTTAGTGTCTTTAGTTTTGAGCTACGGCCAAAAAGCGTAGTCGAGAGAAAAACCGTTTTTAAAAAGCAAAAAAATGTTTAAAATATAAATGTGGCCAGTTTAGCCATTGTTGGAAAATTTTTGTAATATTTTTAATCAAGCTGAGAATTACTTATATACATATACATTTAAGCATATTTAGCTAGTCCTTGTTTAATAAATTGTAGAATTATCATATCCGACTGCCTCACGCAACAAATACATGTCATTGAAATTGTTCTTTATCATTGTTGTGCAATGAATTGTTACTCGTCTAATTTTTAATTTTATTAATTGTAATTTATTAGGACGTGATGTTTGGCCCGTTTATTTTTCTCGCGCTCAGTAACGGATGAGAAGGTGGAAATTTTGTGATTCAATGCCCAATTTTTTAGTGAGTGTGTACGTTGTCGTTCGTTTAATAACAATAATACTCCTCTGTTAATCACCAATCAATTAATCGTTATTGATGTTTAATTTAATATCAGAGGGGTGTTATTAGTATTTCCCTTATTATGTCGTCCGTTGCGTTCAAATCATTTATACGATCATGTTTTTGATCTCAGTCTCAGTTTTGACATGTATATCATAGAATTGTGTTAGTTAACGATATAGATTTATGTGTAACTTTTACGAGAATAAAATATATATATAAACAGTAAAGAACTTAAATTCACGATTTTTATATCATTGATTTAGTTTTTAATAGTATTTTTAGGTGGATAAATGTAATGCTTTTATTGCCAAACGAGTGGTTAACAGTATTAAATTGTTTGTAAAGTACAAGGTTTTATTTATATACCCAATTTATTAGATTCCTTGTTTTCCTATTTTAAATTTAAAACAGTTAATATGGAATAATTCTACAAACAATTCAAAAACGCCAGATGTCGCTGTTTAAACAGAACTAAGTGAGTAAGTCTCATTTTGACTACTATTTTTATTATATAATATACTGAAACAAATAATTCCCCTATATGTAAAGTGTGATTGTAAACCTGTCGACTGTTTGAAGTCTAAATCTCCAGACATTCCATTACATATCAATGTTACTTTAATTTATTCTAAAGGTAAGTAAGTAGTACTGATTTTAACTGAAATCTTCCTGGTATGTAATTGCAAGAGAAATAACATCATGAAAGTACAAGGTTAAAGTATTTAAGTATTTTTGTTGTATTTATATTAAATAAAGTTATAAAGTTCGTTAAACACATTATTAGTTCTACTTTATCACTCAATTGCCAAATGCCGTGTATATATTTTTGCAGGTGTTGTAGGAACTAATAAAGAAGCAGGTGACGAACATAATTGTTTACTCGTGTTTGTTAGGTCTATAAAGTATAACCCCCCGAATCAGTTACGAAGTTGCGTGTTTGCTAGTAATAATTAAGTTGAGAACATTCTAAACAGCGGAAACGTCATTAATATCGCACAATTTATTTTCGTTTAGTGATTAAAAATGAATGGAAAGCATACGTTTTCCTAATTGTTTATTAGGTTTGTCTGAATATATTTTATATTTAATTCATTTCTATTTATGTTTTAAAGGCTACATTAATATATCAAAATAGCGTTCAAGCGTTTAGGAAAGGTAAGTACATTTAGGCAAATGAAAGTCATATGGCAATAAAAAAAGTTGAGATGCAACAAGCATTTGGATTTTTTCAATCACATATGAGTGTTCACATTAAGTGAACAAAACGGTGCCTAGGTATGTTCAAGCCTACTACTAATCTGTTGGCAGGTGAAATGAAGCTTCACAGCGAGCGCAGCAACAAATGCCGTATGTACACGTGCTTCGTAAGCTGCTTCAGTCTAATTAGCGCCATCTATTGCGAACACCAACCATTTCCGAACATGTCTCATAAAAGTTTGTAGCCACTATACTAATACACCCTTTGTATTATTTTATTTAACGTTTTCTTTTAGTTCAATTTTTAGTAAGTTATTTGGGATTACTTCAACCACTTTATTTAAGCAGAGTAGATAGTTTCTTCAAGATTTTTAGTGTTTTAAATTAGTTTACTCTACAAGAGCTAAAAAAGCCTATGGAAATATGCTGGTAAGTACTGACAAAAGTTTAATCAGGTAGTTCAAGTTCAAGTAGAAATTTAATTACAAGTTAAAAAATTTAATATACAGTATTCAAATGCATGTTATTATAGCTTTTCCAAAGAAATGTTTATATGTTATTTTCCGGTTCATTATATATTCTATATTTAAGTACAATAACATAGAATTATTTGGTTATCTATTTTTTGCGTTATACTATCAACAAGTTGCATACAATTTCCGTTTAACCGATATATTTTTAGACATATAAATGTTGTTAGCTGTAATAAATTCTTTGCCAAACTCTACATCATTAAAATTACTTTATTTGAAGTCTGAATCTAAATCTTAGAAAATATCATGAAAACTCAAGATCAACACTCACTTTAATCTTAATGTTGTTGTAGGCAATTATGTAGCAAACTTTTTAGAACCGGTGTTTGGGACTTTTGAAGATACTTGAGACTAGAGGTTAAAAAAATCTGATTTGAAATTTAAAATCTTTCAATACCTCCAGCTAGAACATTTGATTTCCTTTTGTATTTTTTTTATTGTCCCCTTCTTTTTATTGTCATGTAGATAGGTTGAAATTAAATTAAACTTTAAAATACAGTTATGCAATATAATTATTTATAATTAACTAATCTCTAATATAAATAAATGTCTATAAACTTACCTTTAAAATACAAACAGTATTACAATATTAGATGACGAGCGAATTTAAACAAGTAAATTTAAAAAATATACGCCTTTGTTTTAATTAATATTGATAATATATTATACTTCTATGAATAATAATTCCTTCTATTTAATCTATATACCACATAATTATATATTTACACATAAATAAAATCGAATTTATAGTTTCTGTACATACCGCCATCTATTAGAGATGACTTCAAGTTTAATTTGAATTTATTCAAAAGATGGCTTTAGTAGTTCTAACGTAATAGAAAATAATTCAATTATGCTATATTTACATATAACGTTATTAGTACTTAAGACCATAGTACACTACTATAATATACTATAGGTAGTAGTTTGTGCTTAAGACTTTTTAATAAAGATAATAACCTTTTTGAAAGAAATAAAAGACGTTAAAACTATTTTTCTTTTTGAGTATAATGATTGTCATCTATTTTTAATTAAATTTTGATGTAATTCGACAAATAAATGTATCATATTTACCTGAAAACTAAGATGAATTATAAAAATTAATTGTTACGCCAACTATTCACTTTCATAGGTGATGTTGGCAACACTGACGAACTCAATTTCAAATCCCCGCCAAAACGACGCCATTATTATTACATGTCATGTCAACAAAGTGACGCCGTTTCTGTAAACCGTTTGTTTTGTTGTAGAGGTTATAAACACAGATGAAATTCGCACAACCCCGAAAGATATGTGTACAAGTTATTAGTTAGTGTTAATTGACGTTCTAGAAGAATGCATATCAAACAGGTAATTACCACAATATATAATTTTAGTACTTAATTAGAACTTAAGATTTATAAAATGTATGTAAGAACCTACTTAATAAATAAGACTTTGTAGGTACATTGTTTAACTTAAAATCAACATTATGTTTTGTATTCAGTAACAACATACTTTTATAGATAACTTTGAACAGAAATCTATTAGAGTGATGCTTGTTTCCACTATATTACACTTATTATTATAATATATTAACGGTGAATAATTACAGTAAATAACTTCAGCAAAGATTAATTACTGTTATTATTTTAGGTGGTAATTCAGGGCTTTAAAAGCTACCGTGAGCAAACCGTTGTAGAACCATTCGACAAGAGGCACAATGTAGTCGTTGGGAGAAATGGATCGGGGAAGAGTAATTTCTTCTATGGTATGTTTAAACACAAATTTTAGTTTATTTATTATTTTGATTAATATTTGCCATAATCAAATATGTATTTCTTCCTTTTAAGCTATCCAATTTGTACTCAGTGATGAATTTTCTCACCTCCGCCCCGAGCAAAGGCAAGCTTTGTTACACGAAGGCACTGGTCCCAGGGTTGTTACAGCCTATGTTGAAATCATTTTCGATAATTCGGACAACAGAGTACCAGTGAGTATAATTACTGCAAAACGAAACTTAATGACTCGCATGATGCACTTTATTTGTACTTAATAACATTAAAGAAATATATGATTATCCTTTTCAGTTTAGCTAGCTTAAGAGTTACTGTTTTAAGATTTAATTTTTTTGTTATTATAGATTGATCAAGAAGAAATTTTCTTAAGACGAGTAATTGGTGCTAAAAAAGATCAGTACTTTCTTAACAGAAAAGTTGTCCCTAGGAGTGAAGTCATGAACCTTCTAGAATCTGCTGGATTTTCCAACTCTAATCCTTACTATATTGTGAAGCAGGGAAAGGTAAGTTCTGATTTTATTTCTTATTAAATATTAGCAAATTATAAATTTTATTTGATGATATTAATTTAAGGCTACATATATAAGACAAAAATATGTTAAAATCATCAATATATAACTCATATAAGATTTTATACTGTTATAAAGTTGCTTATCTTGGAGATTTTATTACTTACATGTTAATTGTCAAAAATTTTGAGAGAGAGAAAATATCTTTATAATTAGAAGTAATTATTACAGTATGCATGTATGTATATACAGTGAAGTGGCAGACTTCTTCTAATCAGTGGCTATCGACCCGCAGTATTTCAGCCTAATATATTTTGATTTAAGTTCTTTTCATTTTGTTTGTTAAATAATTGTAAATAATTTATATTTTAGATTAATCAAATGGCCACAGCTCCAGATTCACACAGGTTAAAATTACTCCGTGAGGTAGCTGGTACTCGAGTGTATGATGAACGACGTGATGAATCAATGGGAATACTGCGAGAAACTGAAGGAAAAGTTGAAAAGATTGAAGAGTTTTTACGTACCATCGAAGAAAGGCTGAGCACACTTGAAGAAGAAAAAGAGGAGTTGAAGCAGTACCAACATCATGATAAGAATAGAAGAGCACTTGAATACATTATTCACGAAGTTGAGCTAAATGAAAATAAGAAAAAATTAGCTGATGTAAGCATTTCAATAAGTTATTTAACCACTATAATTATTTATTTAATTATTAAAAATAATTTTAAAAGACATATAAAGTTAAATAGTTTTTATTTAACATGTATAAAAGTATGTAAGTAAATTATTTATATAGGCCTTATCATTTTTATTTCGCAAATAAAGTTTAAAAAGTTTGTGATATTAAACAAGGTATTTACAATCATTTATATGAATAATAATACCTAATTATCATTTTTAGTTTATAAACTTATACAACTGACTTTAATTTAATCTTTTTTAAATTTTAGTTAGAAAAATTGAGAAATGAGTCAGGGTCAGAACAGGAAAAATTAGCAGCTAACTTGAAAAAAGCCCAAGACCAAATCAAGACCTTCTCGAGGAAAGTGAAAGACACAAAAAAGGAGCTGGTTTCTTTAAAAGACGAACGAGATATTTTAAGCAATGATCATCAGCACTTGATCAAGGAGAAGGCCAAGTTGGATTTGACCATCAAAGATTTATCTGAAGAAGTACAAGGGGATAACAAGTCCAAGGAAAGGGCTGAGAATGAATTGGCCAGACTCGAGCAAAGTATTAAAGAAAAAGAAGCTGAATTAGAAAAGGTATAAATATCAATAATTGGTATTACAATATTTAAATTAATACTGTATTTTTATTCATCAGGTAAAACCTCAATATGAAATCATGAAAAAGAAAGAGGAGGATTGCACTAGGGAACTATCGTTAAAGGAGCAAAAGCGTAAGGAGCTTTATGCTAAGCAGGGCAGAGGAAGCCAGTTCACTTCAAGAGATGACCGAGACAAGTGGATTCAGAATGAACTAAAGTAAGCTTTTGCAGTTTTTCTTACTAAATTTGAATTATCTAAAATAAATCGTTTCCATTTATAGATCATTGAATAAACAGTTGAAGGATAAGAAGGATCACAGAGATAAGTTGACTGATGACTTGAAAAAGGATGCAGCAAAACAGATTGAATTAAACAGAAAAATTGAAGAACAGACCCAAGAAATGGAACGCCAAAGGGTTTGCATTGATGATCACAATAAGGCTTGTTATGAATTGAAAAAGAGCAAGGATCAATATCAAACAACCAGAAAGTAAGTCTTACTAGAATGTTATAGTTCTTAGAATCTTGGTCAACACCCCAACCCGCAATTCCTTCCAACACCCTTCCTTTAAAAAAAAAAAAAAACCCTTCCTGCACAGTTCTGTTTGAAAGTAATGTGCTCGTGCCCGAGATATCTCGGGACTATGCGGGAAGTGGTTAATATTAATACAAACACATTAATAAGTTAAAATATATATTTTTCAATACAATTATTTCTTTCAATTAAACTTTTTGTTTCTTATAGTGAGCTGTGGAGGAAAGAAAATAATGTTCAACAAAATCTGGCCTCACTTAAAGATGATCTCCTCAAAGCTGATCAGGCTCTCAGATCCATGGCAGGAAAACCTATACTAAATGGAAGGGATTCTGTCAGGAAAGTTTTGGATACTTTCATGACCAGAGGAGGACGTGATGCTGAAGTCGCTCGGTCATATTATGGACCCGTAATAGAGAATTTCAATTGTGACAAGTCCATATACACCGCTGTTGAAGTCACAGCTGGAAACAGATTGTTTCACCATGTCATTGATTCTGATAAAGTCGGCACCCAGATTTTAAAGGAAATGAACAGACAAAAGTTGCCAGGTGAAGTAACATTCATGCCTTTGAATAGGTTGAACGTCAGGGCACAAGACTATCCACAGGATGGGGTAAATATTGTTTAAATTAGATTGTTTGTAGCACTTTAAAACCAATTTAAATATTAAATACTTTCTTTTTAATATTCTTCATACAATGATAAAAGTTTATTTTTTAGGATGCTATACCCATGGTGTCAAAATTACGTTATGATGAGAAGTATGATAAGGCTATGAGGTATCTTTTTGGAAAAACACTTATTTGTCGAAATCTGGATGTTGCTACAAAATTGGCCAGATCTACAGGTCTAGATTGTGTGACCCTAGATGGTGATCAGGTTTCTTCCAAAGGGTCACTAACAGGAGGATATTTCAACACATCCAGGTCCAGGCTAGAAATGCAGAAAACAAGAAGTGAACTCATGGAACAGATAAAACAGTGTGAGGAAGAGCTGCAAGTTTTAAGGGAAGAACTCAGTAAAACTGAAAGCCAAATTAATAATGTGGTTTCCGAGATGCAAAAGACAGAGACAAAAAATAGCAAGGCAAAGTAAGTAATCACAATGAAGTTATAATATGCCTCTATATTATATTATATTTTTAGGGCAATTTTTGATAAGGTCAAGGGAGATCTGAGGTTAATGAAAGAAGAGCTTGCAAGCATTGAGAGGTTTAGGCTTCCTAAAGAGCGCTCTTTAGCTCAATGTAAATCTAATTTGGAAGCAATGCAAACTACTAAAGAAGGTTTAGAATCAGAATTACACCAGGTAATTAACTAATTATATAACGATTTAATATAATCTTTCATAAACTTAAATTGATTGATTGAGTTACGTGAAGATCAAAATAATTTGACAAATAAAGCACTAATGACTTTTCTTCATAACTTTGTGTCCAAAATGTACATTTGCCAATTGAAATAAAAGTCTAAAGAAAGGTCATTAATGCTTTATTCGTCAAACTTTATGAATGGTACATTTTCAGGTAGCCACATTAATATTTGTTATGTTCTGCAAACGCTATCATTTGCAACGAATTAGCCCTAGGAAGTGAACCATATACCATGCTAGACTAAAAAAAATAGTGCTTTGTGTTTATCAGAGTTATTTGAGTAGCCACTCAAACTTCCCCAAATTTTATAATTACTATATTTTCATTTAAGTAATGTTGATACATGTTTATTTACATTTTAGGAATTACTATCACAACTTTCTGTTGCTGATCAAGCCGAAGTGGATTCCTTAAATGATGACATCCAAAGACTTCAGAAAGAGAATAAAGAGGCCTTCTCCATGCGTATGAAGTTAGAAGCAGAGAAGAACAAGTTGGATAACTTGTTAACGAATAATTTAATTCGTCGCCGCGATGAGGTACTTCATGCCCTGCAAGAAATCTCTCTTGAAGATAGAAAACGACAGCTAGTGAACTGCAAATCAGAGGTGGATGAAATTGACAAGAAGGTGGATAAAGTGAATAAAGACATAAACAATATGGACACAAAAATTAAGGATATTACTAAGAAAGTAAGCTTTTTGTTTGAATGGGAAAATTATATAATAGTAAAACATTTCTTTTGTTTAATAGTTCAAAAATGAGCAGTTAGAGTTAGACAAATGGAAAAAAGTAGAAAAAGAAGCTCAAGATAAAATAGATGAGGATGCAAAACACCTGGAAAAGTTTGCTAGCAAACAAAATTTGTTGGAGCAGAAAGTACAAGAGTCTGTGGAGAAAATAAATCAACTGGGAGCTTTGCCATCTGATGATCTATACACACAATACAACAAAATGTCATCAAGAGCTGTAAGTTCTATCAAGTATTCATCTTTATATTAGCAATTATTTTAACTCAATTATAATAGATTTAACAACAACTTGTTTTCAATTGCAGCTGTTTAAAGAATTAGAAAAAACAAATAATCAATTGAAAAAGTTCAGTCATGTCAACAAGAAAGCCTTAGATCAATTCATGAGCTTCTCTGATCAAAAGGAAAAGTTGCAGAAACGAAAGGAAGAACTTGATCGAGGGTAATTATAAACTAAAATAAAATTATTTTATCAATGAATATAACTATTTTCTTCTATATGAAAAAGATACACTATTGGTCAAATGAAAATCTGATATAATTTTCTAGGTTATAAACAAATATTATGTTCTTTTCATACATTTATTATACAGGGGCAGAATATTTCATGCCATATAATGTAAATAAGCATAGCTTATAAATTATATTCCTTTGTTTTATATACATTTCATGAATTGTATCATAGCAGGAACTGCAGCAATCATTTCTAATTATTAACATTTTGATTTAAGATAAGAAAACATACCCCTTTGTTGTTTATGTAAATGATTAGTTTAGACTTAACCTTTAAAAGACAAATTCAGATAGCGTTTTAATTTGATTTATTACTTGTTTTTAGTGATGAAAAAATCAAAGAGCTTCTCCAGATGCTCGAGCAGAGAAAGATGGAAGCCATACAATTTACTTTCAAACAAATTTCAAAATATTTCTCAGAAGTTTTCAAAAAACTAGTCCCGGCAGGGAGAGGAAAACTAGTGATGAAAACAGTGGATAATGACGAAGGACGAGAAATTGGACCTGAAGATACAAACACCGACGTCTTCACTGGAATTGGAATAAAAGTCTCTTTCACTGAATCTGACGCTGAAATGAGAGAAATGAACCAACTATCTGGCGGTCAAAAATCATTAGTAGCTCTGGCTTTAATTTTTGCAATTCAAAAATGTGATCCGGCTCCTTTCTACTTGTTCGATGAAATCGATCAGGCTTTGGATACACAGCATAGAAAAGCTGTGGCGAATATGATTTACGAGTTGACTGGTGAGGCACAGTTTATCACCACCACTTTCAGGCCCGAATTACTCGAACATGCCAACAAATACTATGGTGTTAAATTTAGGAACAAGGTTAGTCACGTGGAATGTGTGACAAAAGAGGAAGCCAGAGATTTCGTTGAAGATGATCAGACACATGGATAATTTTTAAACTAGATTAAATTTAAGTTGTTTTAGATACTACTTTAGTTTATTTTTCTGTTAAGTTCAAATTCCATACAGTTTTAGTATTGTACGTTAAATTTTGTGCTGTCACATATATATATTGATATTGTATGTACAATTTTTTATTCTTTCCTGTATAAAAAATCCTATATAATTACTGTTTTAAATATTTTAAGTTTTTTGTTTGATAACAAAAAAGTATGTTTTGAAAAAATTACTCTATTTAATAAAGTATATTTATTAAAAAAGTAACCATTCTTATAAATAACAAAATACTTATTGATCCGAAGATCACAATAAAAAGTTGAAGCTTAACTTAAATCTGTGATATTTTTATAAAAACATATTCAATTACTGGATTTATTTAAAAAAAAAAACAACTGTTTCCAATATAAAAAAAAAGTAATTGATCCTAAGATCAAGGTAAAATATAAAGATTTTTATAACTAGGTAAACTATTATATTGTATAGTTATTTAGATTAAAATTAAAAAAAAACTAAGAGACTTAAATTAAAATATCACAGTAGACATTCTTGATTATCTGCGAGTTATAGTAAAAATTCTGATAGGAATTTCTTTGGACCAGCAGAAAATATTTTGTTGGGGTGGTGGCTCCTCGGTAAAATCACAATGTTTTCCTGGAAAAATTGGTATAATCATAAAATACAATATATTAAAAAAAGCAATTTAAGAATTATTATTTTAGTTATAAGAAATCACTTACCTAGCAGATTTAAAAATTCATTTAGAGTATTTTCATTTCTTTCAGTACAAGCTAAAATAATCTGACAATCAGGTAGGTCCAAAAAAGTTTTAAATGCCATTATAAGTGGAACAAATAATGTAGAGTCATAGACAACATCAGCAGCTAAAATGATGTTAGGATTTGCAGTCATAACAATATCTGGGTCTACTTCTTCCCAAGGCAAATCAATCACATCAAATAATGTCTGTATACCACTTTTTGTCTTTATGTGTTTGTGCATGTAGGTCTTTTTGAATAATTTTATTGCATTGTCAGTAGCATCCTGCAGACCATTTAGCTTAATATTTAATTTTATGTTTTTACATAAGTTTTGCAGCACTGATTGATGGCAGTCAGTAAAGATTACTCTCGTAGGTTGACAAATTAGAAGTGCAATTAATCCAGTTAAGCCTATTCCAGAACCCAGCTCGAGAATTACATTGTTCTTCAAGTAGTTGCGGTTAACCACACACCACTCGGCAAGGGCTATACCTCCTTGCCATGCACTCAAACCTAAAAATAATTATTAAATCATTCATATATTTTAATTCATATGAATAAATTTAAAAGAAAATATAAATACCTGTAGTCCCTTCAGAAATAATGTTTACATTCTCTTTAAACGTAAATACACCCTCAGAAGGAACAACAAAGTGTCTATAGCAATAATTCAAATCCTGTTTAGCAAGCAGACGGCCGTATGCTTCAAATACAATATCATGAATGCAAATATTATTTTCTTCTAGTTGATTGATGATAGCCTTAATAAATGCTTTTTGGTAAGAAACTCTGAGAGGATACAGAAGATTTGGCTTGAAGTATATCGTTTCCTTTATAAGTTTTTCTTGATCATTCCATGTAATGTTGTTAAGTTCCTAAATAAGACACTTTTTAGAAATGTATTTTCACAGAAACAAAGTTTTTGAAATAAATAATTTAAGGTTAAGTTCCAAACAGAGTGAATAACTTACTTTCCATTGAATATCCTTGATTGGTAAACCGCTTAGGAAGTGTTTGGCTATAAGCGTGCTAAAATCCAAATTTCCCGAAGACATTTTTGTAATATGTAAAATAAAATTTCATAATCCGTACACAAACGTGCACAAAAATGTTAGGATATTACGCAACCCAATTAACGCTGAATTTATTATATTACCGTTTGATTGAAAATTGTATAATATACAATATTACTGTTCCATATAAAATAAAAATATAATTACTAATTTTGCTTAAATAGTTGGACTATTCATAACACGTAAATTACATTGGTATAATTTCAAAATTGTGGTTTTATTTTTAAATCTTAATTAAAATTGTTTGTCCTTCATTTCTTATTTATTTCGTAGAAATTTTGATAAATATTAACTACCTAGTTTCTTCAATTTTTAGCCGATTTAAATTATATTTTACCCTATTTTATATTTTGTTCATAATTTGATGGGTGACCGGTACCATTCGCCATTGGCATGCAATTAATGGCTTTAAGATTACCAATAGAAAATAGAGGCAAATATTACTTTATAAATTTGGATTTACTTAATAGCAAGATGCATGACAGGCCTCCCCCCGATATATTTAATTGACATTTTGATCGTGTTTCTTTTTCAAATTATAAATTTTAATAAGAGTACACTTTGAATATTTGTATATAATAATTAAATGAGAAAATCTTTCTACCTAAAAGTACAATCACTTTGATAGCCATATTACATTTTCTTTTAAATTAGTTTAGCGAGTAAATAGGGGTTTCATTGCACCAATATTAAATATATAAGTCTAACCTTAATAATATACATTTAAACGTTTATTTGGCATATCTTATATATACAAAATTAAATCTACAAAACCTGAATAATATATTTATAACATTTAAAATGTCAAAATTTCTGTAACAATGACTTCTGAAAAATATCTGCCGGACTCTAATTTAATAACATGGGCTAGATTACAACCAGGATATAATATAATTAACTTAACAACACCGTACTACAATCAAGTTTTGAACTTAATAAATGACCATTACTTATCAAATGACGTGATTACAAAATGTACAAACATGGCAGACGATGAAGTTTCACTGAAATCATTTTTGGAACATGTACTTTGTATCATTAAGGATGGACGTTCGATAATCCTAGTCGAAGAATCCAAACTCGTAGTAATCGGCGTATTGCTAATGAGTGTGATCACAAAAGTCGATTTTGGAAGAGTTTACAGCAGGTACAACTTGAATCACGGCGAAGCTTATAATAAATACGTAGAACTTAAAACAGCTCTTAACAAGAAATTGGATATTTTTCTAGATTTTAATTGTGATTTCTTCATGCGATTCTACTTACTGTGTATAAATAATGAGTATTTGAACACGAACTTCGGTTATTATTTATTGAGATGTGGTATCGATGTCTGCAGAACATTGCATATTCCTGTAGCATGCGCGATTTTTCCTAATGAAGAATTTCAAAAATGTGCCCAACTTGTGGGTTTTAAAGACATATATAAAATTAAGTACGCTGACTACAAGGATAAGAATGGAGAGGTTATTTTTGATGCACCAATTTTAAAAGACACCGAATGTTCTATATTAGTCGCTCGAGTACCAGCGCCTGATGTAATTCCTTTAAAAATTGCAGAAAAAGCTACCGTTACTAATAAATCCGAAAAGTCCAAGAAAAAGGATAAGAAAAATAAAAAGAAGAAATAAACTGCAAATAACTGAGCTGAGTGTATTTGTTTTAACGTGTGGGTATTAATATATTGCTATAAAATTTTGTTACCATATTCATTAAAGAAATGTTATTGATACATATTTTCATACAAAAAAAATAATAAAAATTTGTGCACTTATTAATCTGCTTAATTTCCATTTTATTGATTAATTTATTAATGGTTTCTTCTGTGAATCCATTATTAATGGATATGTGTAATTATAAATATAAGTATCATCATGTCTCCTTTTTCATCATAATCATGTCTCCACAATAAAATATTACTCTGTTCTAAAAATGATAGAAATAAGTTCCAATCAAGTAAATAATAAAGATTATGTAGTGACCTTATATTTGACCTTTAACTCTTTATACTGCTGATAACACACATAAAATACATTAACTATAGAAGGAAATGGGAAAAATAATATTTATTCATAAAATCAAGCTTTATTCACATTTATAAAACTATTATTGGTGTTATAGTATTATATTATTAAACATAAAAAAAAATATATATATATATAAAATGAGTACTTGGAAACGTTTAACTGAAATTATTTTGAATATGTCATTAACATACTGGATAAAACTATTTTGATTGTTTTAAAGCAAAAGTTTTAAGTTTAAGGTCACAATTAGTAATTATAAGTATTACTAATACTTTTATTGCTATTTTTCATGTTTTGGTATCATAAAAAATGTTAAAAATTTGTAATATTTAAAAATATAATATTTATTGATCATAATGTAGATTGATTTAAAAATATGTTTTCTAAAAATAAGCTTTAATCATAAAATTAAAATTATAAACCTTTTTGGAATCAATTAACAATTTATCCAATAAAATGTACTATTTATGAATTAAATTTCGAAATATCATATTAATTATTTCGAACTTTTGAAAAACATTAGTTATGTTTGAGCTTAATCTAATAAAAAGATTTACCATGGGTAAACCTAGTGATCAAATCGAAAGCCCATTTTGGTTGATCCGTGGGCACCATATGTCCAGCATTCCTCACCAAAACTTCTGTCAGATTCCCTGCCTTCTTCACGTAGCCAGCAATATCATCATCGACCTTCCATATATGACGCTCTGCTTTTTTATACTCTGCAGACCCACTGAAATCCAAGTTATTAAGGTAATTGATAGTCAATGGATAGGCGACTATAATATCCAACTGCCCGTTGTAAATTAGAACTGGATAATGGGCCAGTAATTCAGAAATCCAAGGTGCAACAGATTGCATCACATCTTCCATTAAATTAACTTCAACTGTTGTAGCGACTCCATTAAATGGTGTGGTTCCTACATGCAATCCTTTCCTAACAAGGTTGCTCTGTATGTACTTTCCCATATATTCAATGTCTAAGCTTGGATCCTTTGATTCCAGGTAATTGAAGTAATTATCAAAACCAGTTACGTTTTTAAATAAAGAGGTGTGATTATTTAAATCACCATTTAATAAGTTATCGAATAACTGAAATGCTTTCGCCCACTGCTTATTCTGAATGTACTTGACTCCTTCACTTTCCAGGTCTTGTATGGTTTTCTTCATATTTCCATCAACTAATCCCAGTTGGTACAAATAATCTCCATACTTTAATTGATACACAGGGTCTGATAATCCGTTTCCTATTGTTAGTCCTTTTAGGTTAATTTTTTGCTTAGCGGCTGGATTATTTTTATGAATTGCATAAGAAGCAGCTGGGACATATTTGCCTGCATAAGACTCACCAGATATAAAGAAGTCATTCTTTTGTAAATTAGGAAACAACTGGAAAAACTGTAGTAATGCTGTGTATAAATCTTTTCCAACTGCAACTTCATCTTTCACATAGCCGTCTTTGGTAAAACTATAACCTGTACCTACAGGATTATCAATGTAGATAACATGGTGATTCTGTGTCCAGGCATATTTTCTTAGTTTCAATCCGTGCTTTTTATGTGAAGAATATGGTCCATTCTCGGTAAACAAGCCGATTAAGGAAGTGGCACCGGGTCCGCCTTGCAGCCATAGAACAATAGGGGCGTTTTGGGGTTCCGTTTGCGAGGGGAAATACCAGAAAAACATGTTCGAGCCATGATCCTTGTTTACCGTTAAATACCCGGAATAACTAGTGATGTTCTTATCGCCTTTAAAACTGACTTTCGCCTGCGATTGGGCTTCCTTAATTTTACCTTGTTCGATCAAAGGTGTGAGGAAAAGGGGCATCCCCGGATCGTCCTTGATGGGTTCTTGTTTTATCTCTGGATATACGCGTAAGAAACATTCCGCGTAATTTAAATACACGAATAACGTCAAGATTATGATTTTCATGTTTATAACGTTGCTTTTAATTTCTGTAATTAGATTAGTAACCGAGCCGCAACGAACCGACCTACCGGCTCTGTGGCGAACAACTTACTAAACATGGTGTTAGTAATTACCCTGTTTTTAGTTCGACGAACAACGATGTAAGGGTCATTAAGTGGTATTGTAATTTATTGAGTATATCAAAAGATCAATTATTATTGGAAAAGGTTATCATCAATAGTTTTTGCTTCGGCTTTAATCCATTCTTTCTATTTTAATTGCTTTAAATTATTTCGTGTATGTTAAGTTGCATATATTATTCACAGAAACTAAAATAATATACAAGAGTCGATTTTTTAAAGATTTTATCTTAATTCAAAGCTAATCACGTACTTCTAATTAGAAATTAAAATGTTTAATTACATTGTTATTTTCGAGTTAATACTTAAGAACTTTAATTAATACAAAAATTATTAGATTTTGAAAAATAATATTATAAAATTGCTAAAATGTATTATTTAAAAAAGGTTATTTAATGTAATGTTAATGTAATAAATATAATAAATATTAATATTGATATAATAGATTCGTAATTATTTTTCTTATATTATTAAAAATTTCTTCTGTTGTAAATTGTTTTATAAGGTTTTCATTATTAATCCATTTAATAAAATATCTGCTTTTAATAACTAGGAAGAAACTGCATAAATCGTTTTGAACGTTAGAACTTTCCTCATGGATTTACGGAATGTAAATAAGGAGAATTACCGTGGCGTTTATAGTTGTTGATATATATCAAAGCTACTGGTCGTAATAATTTACACCCAACATTACGAATTGCAACATACAGTTGGCACAAAAGCAGTCGAAATTAGAAATGAATCGCAAAGATTTTATTACAAGAACAATTGCAGTATTTTCGAATGATCAAAGAATCAAAGATCTTAGATTCTATTTATAATGTTGTAATTAATTGTTGATAATTATTTCTTTAATTAACCTATTATTATTATTATTATGATAACCTTTTTAATAGGATGTAAATGTATTTTATTGTAGATAATATTATCACTTGGTATTTGTTTAAATAATTAACTCTATATAAAATCGTGCCTGTTATGTTTGATATTATGTGTTTATAGATTTTAAGTTATCATTTAATTTAATATTTAACTTGGAAAACATTGTACATAATTAACAACAGCGTAGAACAAGAACATGTTCACATAACTTGGTGGCTACAATAATTATTTTATTATAATTGTAATTACTCGTTATATATTCATAATAATTATTTAAGTGTAATTTATTGTGTCATTTCCTCCAGATGGCAAATTGCTTAGCTTTTAGTTTTAGCTATTATAAATAGCTAATATTTGCATTGTATTCGTACACTAATATTATAGCCTTCGTATGTGCAACATAGTAATTAATCCCGTAAATTGTTATTTAAGATATGTAATCAGCCCTGTTACGTTCAGTTCAATTCAACGGTTTGTAAGTGATCAGTTCTAAGTCGAAGCAGCAATAGAGGGTCCTCCAGACAACGAAGAACAAAACCCCAAGAGTAACCCCCATCGCTAGTTCCAGAATCGGAGCGATTTTGATTAAATGGTAAGCACAGTTAAGGCCTGGATCAATTAAATTATGAAACAGTTAAAGATAAAAAATGATAAACTTTATTTTACAAAATTCAAAATTGCAAATAAACATTTATCTTGATGCGAAAAATAGATGATACAGTATTAGGGCTTTGATCTGCATTAGTTCTAAATCCCAGTAAAAAATGTGTTTTAAATATTATCCTAAAGCTAAACATTCTAAATTTAGTAAATAAATTTAATTAATTTCAGGTTGCTCTTCATTACGAATGTGATTTCTCTAAAAAATATATATATATATATAAGCTTGATTGAAGCATTATTAAAACAATAAGCGGTAAAATGGACTATTGAATAAAACTTTAGAATATTTGACAAAAACGAAGGCAGAATATATTTTTGATAATTTCTTGGAGAGTTCATCTCCATGGGATCTAAACGATAAAGCTGAGTCTATATAAATACCCAAAAAGCTTACCTTTTCGGTCTCGTTTATGCGCGATTTATTGGTAGATAATAAGATATTCTTTGTTTTGCTCTCATTCAGTTTTAACTGGTTGTTGTTACACCACTGTGAGGCTTGCTGTAAAGATGTGCCATTTTATATATACATAGCGTCAGCATTAGTTGCAGCATTGACTATGGTTGTATCGTCAGCTAATAGAATTACTGACGAATCATCAATCGCTTGAGGAAGATCATTGATATATATTAAAAATTAAACTGGTCCAAGAATAGAGCCTTGCGGTACACCTCTTTTTAAAGGTAGAGCTTTGGACATCTTATTATTTAGGCTTGTCACTTGCTGTCTATTAGATAAATATGATCCCACTAAGTCAGAACTACGATTTTTGAAGCCATATAAAGATAACTTATGTATAAGAATCTCGTGTGACACACAGTCAAACGCTTTCGTTAAGTCTAAAAAGGATTTTGTTTTCGAAATTATCAAGGATAAAGTTACAAAGCTCTATCAAGGCATCGGTGGTAGAACAATTTGAACGGAAACCAAATTGATTACAGAAAAATATATTATATTGAAATAAATTCAAATATTTTTGAGATCACAGGCAATAGAGATATTGGACGGTAGTTGTTTGGATCGTTACTGTCCCCTTTTTGTTTATAAAGTGGTATTACTTTACCAAATTTTAGGATATCGGGAAACTTGCCTGATCTAATGGATTCATTTACTAATACAGTTAATGGTGAAAAGTTCTTCTCTTACGCTCTTTATAATTTCGGCATTTAATCCGTATATGTCAGTATCCTTGGTGTTTTTTAGTTTATTTATCGCATCTCTAACTTGATTTGGGGTTGTTTCACGAAAACTAAATTTGGTTTTGATATTATATATGCTATGGCTTGTATCGGTGTTATAGGAGTAATTTCCACTGATGTTATCAGCGATATTAACAAAAAACTGGTTAAATTCATCACATGATAGAGAACAAGCAATATTTTTCACATCAGATTTCCCCCTTATTTTATTGAGAACCTTCCATGTTGCCTTTGATTTATTCAGGGAATTATTTATTAAGGTATCATTTGCACATTGCTTTGCATTTTTTATTGCTAATCTATATCTAATTCTGAAATCATCTCTGTTCCGTTTTTGTTTATGACAAGGATGAAGTAAATAATTCTCATGGAGGGTGTTCAGAGTTTCTCTCATGTTATATAGTTCATTATTGAACCAAGATTTATGTTTTTTATTTGGCTTTGCAGTAAAATATCTCATAGGGAAAGCGATATTTACACATTCAATTAAAGTAGTGATAAAAATATCCCATTTAGCGTTTATGTCACTATGCAATTTGATAAAATCAAAATCTACAATATTTACAATATTAAAAAGCGAATATTTTCCCTCAAGGGTGATGGGCCTAAAACTAATTTTATGATTCTGATGCCTATCGATTCCAGGTAATGGGTAATTTATATATACAGAAATTCCATTATGATCAGATAATTGAGTTTTTAGACATGATACCAATGATGAGTCGTAATTAGTAAAATCGTTATCAATACAGTTATCATATCTTGTATTAAAGTCAACTAATTTGTGTAATTCATAAGAGGCTAATGCATCAGTTAAATATAATTAATTTAGGTCCTTTTTATTGAATGAGACATTAAAATCTCCCCCAAGAATAATATGTGTTTGATGGTGCTTAATTTTATCTAGAAAAGACATTAAAATATTAAGAAACACATTAAAGTCACCTGACGGGGAACGATACGCACAAATTACGTACAATTTTAAAGCGTCCACATATACACATGACAATTCACAATTTTTATCTGAACTGATATTTGTCGTTATATCATTGTAACCATTTGCAGCTAGGTCGTGTGAGACATATAGTATAGATCCAGAGCCAGTGTTCGGAAATTCCAAGAATTTTATGAGGTTTATCAATTAACAAGGATTCCAGTTCCAAAAACTTATTCCTCATTGATCGAACGAACATTTAAAAATAATATATTCAGCTGGATGCTATTTTCTTTTGGTGGAGGCGAAGTTTCTTCTTGTTTCTTCGTTATGTTTAGGTGGTTTCGGCTATGGATTGACGGTTTGAAAAATTTTCAGCCTTAGATTTTGTGAATCTGAATCTTCTGATATTGATTCCTATCGGCCAGGTTTGTTCGTCCATTAGAACCTCAAGGAATTTGAAATCAGCGCCTAACTTGAAAGATTTGTTTCTGGTATTTGTTTTGAGTTCCTCAATTTGAGTTATATTTATTTCAGGATGGATTGAGTGTAGGTAATCTTCCAATATTTTTTCATTTGCAGAAACATCACAGTTGCCTATATACAGCCAAGCAATCTTTTTGGGAGCCCGTAATGATAAATCAACATATCTTTTACCCGTTACGAGATTCGATTTATTTTTCTTATAGGTTATAGTTTCCCAATTGTTCTTGGTGCTTCGTGTGTTGCAATCGGAGCCATATTTACGATCTACCTTTTTAATTATATGAGTTGGACTTGTAGTTACTATTTTCTGGGGATTATCAGTGATATCATGTTGCGCATGCACCGGATTAGCGTTAATGTCGTTAATTTCCCGATGATCAACAATTTGTACCGTATCAGGTGTTGGATTCTCCGGCGTAAGTATTGTAGCCTTATTTATTATTTTTGTTTCTGTTCTTGGGACCGTTAATATTTTTGTTGCGGAGGGTTTTGCAGATACATTATTACACTTGTTCAAATCTTCTTTTAGCTGAAATATTTCTTGATCTTTACGCGACAATATAGATTCTAGATGTTCTATTTTACTAAGTAGATGAATATTATTTGCACGTAATTCACATACCAGAGTCTTGAGTACGAAATTTATGTCATCGCACTGTTTTGGGGCAATCTCAAATTGATCGTTATTGCAACACTTTAACGTATCTTTATCAATTGCTGACTTTTGCAATTTTACTTTCCGGTTTACGCATCTCCGATGCAAATGAATTGCAGAATCGATAACACAGAAATTCATTAGTTTCTTCACCTTCCTATAAATAGAACATTAAAATATCCAGTAATATCCAAGTTTAATTTAAAAATTCCAATGCAGCAGTTATTTTCTATTAAATTGCAATTCCGATTGTAAACGAATATATTAATTGAAACAACAAAACGATCCATGCTGCTCCTACCTGCAAATATCTAGGAATAACAATAGATTTCAAATTTACATTTAAATCCCACACCCAAAAAATAAAATCTAAGGTCTCAGCAAGGGCAAAACATTTCAGAAGTCTTACGTACAAGACGGGATAACAACATCTAATGCAGTCAAAATATATAAAGCCATATGCCGGCCCTTGCTGGAATACGGCCCAATCCTCCTTTCCCAGTCTCCACCATCAACGATCAAAATTCTTTCAGTAGCTGAACGCACAGCCCTACGCATCCTCACTAAACTCCGTCACCCAAATAATCCTCTCCATAATCCGTCAAATGAACTCCTTTACGAATCCACAAATATAGCTTCCCATCCATCTAATTTGAACATATTTAAAAAATATTGTACTCGTCGAAACCCCGTTATCCCCCTGAAATTTAAACATCCCACGGAATCTCTATTCGAGAAAATAAAAGCGTATAGTAACAACAATTAACTTGTCTGTCAATAAACATATATATGATGGACAGAAAGACCAACGGGTCAATAGCCCATTTACAGATTGTATATATTATAATAAGTTAAATATAGGTATGTTATTATGTACAAAAAATGTCTGTAAATAAAGATTCTATATATATATATATTATAAACAACTGCAATTGTTTTACTTTCATCTTTTTCATGGCTACACATTTTTTATTTATAATAAAATTTAAAATGACTATAACTCACTTAAAGAGAAAAACATTATCTTTTGAATGAGGCCATAACCAACTATGGTCTCCATTAAAAAAATGTAAGTTTGCATCATATCTCGGAAAATAATGGCGATAAAAATTTTCCGATTATTTTTTATTAATCTACATAAAATTATCTAATACTTTGTCCTTTACATTTTTTTTCTATCTGTTATAATAACCGAGATATATTGATTTGAAAAAATTGACACTTTTTACTTTTTTCAAAATATCTAGTCACCCTTGACTTTTTTGAAAACTTTGAAAGCAGAATTTTATTCGTCTCGTAAATCTACACTTCTTTCCCCATTTAACCGTTTCTCTATCACTTATAGTTTCCGAGATCCCCATAGAGAACATCGAAAAAAACTCACCCTGTATATATATATATTAATCGATGGAGTTATTTAATTTATCCAATTAAAAATTTAGAGGAATCATTTTGAAATATTGCCCTAAATGAATAACCCAGGAAAGACACCTTAAAATCACATGTCCTAATCATGAAGAGATGAAATGGAATTCCATGACGTCTTCCTGTACCATCAAGGCGAGTACCAGATAATCTACAGTGATATTAAAATCCTTAAGATAGAAGGAATATCTAGAAGTCTCATGTTTATTAGTTCATCAAAATAAAAACTATAAAACAATAACATTAACTATTTTAATGAAGAAGGAGCCACTATTACTTTTACCGTAATTAAACATATTATATAGCCTACGTGAAATTAATTACATTCACAGCTTCCTTGACTATTTAATGACCCCCTAATATTTATAATAAATCTTATAATCGATTTTTAATTAATAGATAAGCACATGGCCGATTTAATATTGTACACTCATGCAAGAACAGTGCAATAACCATGAAATGGGACTCTTTTATGCAGCGAACTTAAAAAAATAGGTCATTGAGAAAACTGTCTTATTAGTTGGAGATTAAAACGCATTTCTGTAAATCAGGAGCAGCATTTTAATTAATTTATTCACTACAGCATTTAATAACCTTTCAAGGTTGGAGGTGGGATGGTTAATTATTATTATAGACATGTTGATTATAATATCTTACTATACTGCTACATTTATTTTATTAAAACCTTTAAATACTCTTTGAGAAACTTCCTGATATAAATAATAATTTTGTGTACATGTCAAATATTTTTATTATTTTTTTAATTTATGGCAGCATTAATTAAGATATTTATATGAAAATTAATAATCGATAAATATTAATTTATGATAATAGATTCTGAAAATTAATATTGTTAATTTAACTTGGTTCGAGAGTACTTGAACTTCTAGCCGGGAAGGAAATGAACACTTGCAGTTCATTAGCATGATTTGTTACCAACGCATCCGCTTCTAATTACTAATAATCAAATCAAACACGTTAGAATAATTGAATTACAATGGAAACACCAGATAATGATTCATGCATGTCAAATACATTTTCACTCGAACGAACATCTGGGCAAATTATAAGTCAATCGCGGACGTATTGCGCAATCTGATAAAAGTACACATTTTGTACAGTGTATATATTTACCCATATCCGCATCTCTACACAAAGAGTTAACAATGGGAAATTTTAATTGGCAATTGTTAAATTTTTGGTAATATACCCAATTTTAAATATTTGGTCGAAAAGAAAATCTTCGCTGTGGATTCTATTAATTGTTTAATAGTGCCCAAAATTTTTATCTTTGGATAGATCTTGTAATTTATACCTAAAACTTAAGTAAGAGTGGAATAACATCATAATATATTGTATGAATTGAATTATATAATTAGAAAATAAATATATCCACACTTCCTTTTGTTAGAGATATATAACGTTAATATTATCTGTATATGAAAATAATATTTGACTAGCTAGCAAAGATACTTTTTTTGACATTATTAAATTCAAGACAGGGAAGAAATACTTCAGGTTATTTATATTTATGTTAAATGTCATTATGTATTGATAATGTGTCAAAATAAAGATTATTGTATATATAATATTTGCACAATTTTTGGATAATATTGTTTAAGAAATGTATCCAAATAGTAAATTATCAATTATTTAAACCAAATAGTAAGTAAGGAAAATAAAATGTAATTATTAGTGTTACATATGATAATTCGACAAGAAGAGAAGAAGTATAGTTCTTCTTTTCTTGTTTTCTCTTCTTGTTTTTCCATCGACCAGTAGTCTTTCAGCTCAGTAATTATTATTATTATTAATTTATTTATATTATTAAATTATGTATTTATAATTTGTTTAACCTCATATCTCACAAAACACGTAGTTTCCTGATTTGTAATTGACATCGTAATTGCCTTCATGCATTCGCAATCGTGTCAAAGTTGTCTCCGACGTAATTTTCATGCGTTTTAAGAAAAATATTTAATAGAAGGCAGAAAGACCTCTGGTCGATAGCCTTTTGACAGATTAATACACTAACACATCATTCATTATTTATCATTTTAATGTAAATATGTACAAAATTTGTCAATAAATATATGTTACTACTATTTAATAGATGACAATCTCCGCAGTTGTACAATTGCACATGGTAACGTGCGGTCTTAATAACCCATCATTATGAACGGCAAACTTTTGTAAGTCGAATAATTATCATTCTTCGAAATGTCAATATTATAATGTGCGATATGCAATCTCATTATTATTGTTAAAAATTACCAAAAAGGTCAATATCTAAGTGGTTTCTTGGTTATCGTAGAATAATTATTAGGTGAACTGAATAATTGTAGTAATTTTATTTTAATTATACAAATTTTGCGATTAACACACACTTATATTTTGCGTTGTATAATTTAATAATTTTCTAATTTTTTAAACTACTTTCAAATAATAATAATAAATATTTTTATTCCTTTTACAAAAATAGTAATTATATTTTGTGTTTGAGAACGGACTATCGACCATTGGTCTTTCGGCCTCTACTTGCGATTGCACTGCGTTTTCAGAAAAAAAATATGTTCGCCGGAAAGTTCAAGTCTACTCTGTATGAGTTAATGTTCTAAATGATAATAAAATTTATACGTTTAAATAAATTTTAAAATTGTAGACATGGTGTTCCCAATTCGCAAATTTTACATAATTCGTAAAATTAATTGTCTCAATCTACAGGATGGCATCTTAGGTCTTGGCGGTAGAAGTAAATTCTTTTGCTTTAATAGTACTTCTTATTTACTAGATTTTTATTTCGTGAACGCCAATGTTCAGTTGAGTATACTTCCTACAGTAATATCTTGGACAAATAACTCTTCTAATCTTCTAAACTTCTATCTAGGGCAGATGGCTCTAAAAAGAGGGCAATTACCCCAAATATTTTCAAATCTTCTACACAATGTTATAACTATCGAACTTGTTGATGGTTCTCGATTTACATTTTTATAATCAGGAGAGTGTTCGAGTCATTCATTCCTCAAATTTATCTTTTAGTAAAAGAAATGATTGAAACAAATAATTGTTGATTACCTCGGATATAATATGTCGTTGATATTTTCTGTAACTTAGGTCGATTCCATGATATTTGCATGATATGAACTTTGGGTAAACGCTGATTCCGCCTTTACGTCATAAATTTCATTCACTGGATTCGATTGAATGTTAGGTCTTTTCTGTTTCATAAATCACTCACACAAGCTTTCTCGAAACCACTTAGTTTTTTTTCTTGATATTCAGCCAAACTTATTTCTTGCATCATAAGAAACATATAGTTCACGACCTATGACGAAGTCTGTTCTGTTGTTTCATATATTGTTTAGTGGAAGGCAAGCAAAAACAGATGAAGGTATCGGTTCCAATCTCATTGATGCTCGGAGACTATCTTCGACAAATATTGATTAATAGTTCTATTCATCGGATTGCCGAAATAAGGGTTTCGTCCTCAAATCTTTGGCCAAATCCATTTTTAAGAGTACACCAAAATAATATATCCACTTCTTGACCAAGTACCACGATTATTGATACATTAGGACCTAATCCATTAAGATGATGAATTATATATTTCCTTGTTGAGATTCGCCGAATAGAATTAAAATGCGTGCTGCTAACGTTCAACTGACACATAGGTGCTTTCTTTTGTCATTGTGAACTATTGGTTGCCTCACAAACTATACATCTCTGGTACCATTTCTTTACCCACGTATACTTCACCTAGCAGAATAACTTAGCCATTCGTCATCCAATACCCATGATAATTTCTTATTTCTGATTTTTTTTGCAACTTTTCCTTCCTATGATGGCTTTAAATTATCTTTCTTCAAAAGAAGTTTAGAGATCGGATCAATCTCCTGGTCCTTTCTTCTACCTTTCACTCACTTTCTACAGTGTTTACAATATTATGGACATGATCTTCGATATAGAAGATCTGCGTTCTTCATCACAATATCTTGATGCTCGGTATTTAAGTTTAAATATTGAAGCCTTCCCACTTTTCCTTTAACAGTGTGTAGGATTCTGTTGGAAGGAATGTGTGAAGAAATTGGAACTGTCCTATTACAAACACAAATTGGACAAGAGAAGATAATCAGCTACACTAACAAGATCAAAACCATAAATCCTACAGTTTGAGGATTCTTAAAAATATCAAAACCACAAATAAGAATTCTTAAACTGTAGCATCAATGGTTTTGATCTTGTTATAGTCGCTGATTATCTTCTTTCGTCAAATTTGCTATTTATAAAAATAGAGCACACACTTTTCTTCCAACAGTATCCTACACAAACTTTTAATCCAATTTACTACCTAGTAACGGATAACTTATAAATTGGTGCAGTTGTAAGCGCAATATTCAGTTTTTAGAATGTTTTCTGATATTCCTCGTTGTTTTCTTTTAATGAGATGGTACTGTCGATAATAGATGTCGGAACTGATGTTAATACTTTGGAACCGGTCATGGTCTTACCGTTGAATCATATTTGTACATCGACTGTATTACCTTTACTTAAGACGATGTCCTATTAATTATACAAACAATAAACAAAGTAATCAGAAAGTAATTGATTTGTCTGGTTGATGCAATTCAAATTAAATCTTGTTAATGTTAAGTAAGTAAAGGGCGGGATAGTGGCCACCCACTCAGCTAAAACACTAATTCTAACAAAATCAACAAATTCCTAAGTTAAAAAAATAACGATTTAAGGATACTAATTATTTCATAATTTCTGAAAATAAAAAAAATCTAAGTATTGTGTAGAAGTACAAATGTCTAACTATTCGATAGAATTTAAATAGTCAAAATATTCGAAAGATTGTAAAGATTCTATAAATTCTAAAAATTCTAACAATTCTTTAAATTGTATAAAATGCCTGAATATTCCAAGGATTGATTGAAATTTAAAGAGTCTGAAGATTCTAGAGAATATTCATGATCTATATGTCATATCTATTATATTATTCCAAAAAAACTAAATATTCTAAACAATATAAGGATTTTAAAGATTCTAGTGTAAATAATAAAATAAATTCTAAAATTTTAAAAAGTTCTAACTATTTAATATAGTTAAAAAAGTCCGAGGATTACAAAGATTTTAAATATTCTAAAAATTCTATGAAAATATAAAAGATTCTGAAGATTCTAACAAAATTCCTACAAATATTAAAGGTAGCAGATAATTTAATAACCCAGATTCCAAAGAAGAAAATATACTAATAAAATATTTTCCAAGCTATAAAAATTGTAATATTGCTATTTGAAACGCTAAAAATTCTAAAAAACTTGTTAAGAATTTAAAGAGTTTGAAAATTCTAACGATTCAGTAGAAAAATAAATATTTATTTCCTCTAGTGTTTAAAGTCTAAAGATTCTAAAGTTTTTAATGATTTTTAATGATTTAACTAAATATTTCAAAAATCTTTCTAAAATTTCTAAAGAGTAAAAAATGTAAGATTCAATATTTTAACTCAAAGAATCATGTGTTAAGATTCCAACCATTCTAAAAATTCAACGATTCCTTAATAAAAATAAAAAAGAATTAAATAAGTCATAACAAACATTCTACCAATATTGAATACTATGGGTTACTAAAAATACTAAAAGTTCAAAAGATTCTAACAATTTTAATAATTCTCTAATTTGTATAATTGCATATTATTTTAATAATTTTGAAGATTCTATATTTTTTTTAATGTAAGAATTTCACCCTTGCCAAACTCGATCCAGATCCAGATCCAGAATTTCAGAAATTCTATAGAATTTAAAGATTATAAAGTTTCTAGAATTCTAGCGATCTTAAGTTATTCTGAAAATTCTAAAAATTAATAAGATTCTACTACTAAACATCTTTATTCACAGAATGAAAATAAAATATAATACGTGTAATGTATAAAATAAAATAAATTCTAACATAATTGGTCTTCTGTTTCATGGCTATCGACCAGTGGTCTTTCAGCCCTAAGATTCTATTAATGTCTTAAATTTGTATAATATTTTAATATTTTTTAGATTCTAGAAATTTTACCTATTATAAAAATATTAAAAGTTCTGAACGTTCTAAAGAATTTAAAGATTTTAGGGATGATTAAATTTTAAAAATTATGCAAGTTCAAATATTATAGAGATTTTAGCTTTTCTTAAACTGACTTCAGATTGACTTCAATATAGGAAAACCTTTTCTAATTTCTTCATTTCCTCGAAAGGTTCTCATGATTATCTAGTTGAGGGACACCTGACTTAGAATTGGCATTAAATTACCATAATCCTGTTACTAAGGTACATGGCCTCTGCCTACTTTCCGGGAGAACCAAGCAAAGATAAGTAGGCACTTGGTGTGGTGCAGAAGAGGCAATAAATACCAGCTTTTGGGCTGTGATGCCAACGCCCACAACATAGTATGGAACAGCACGGACACCAATTATAGATGTAAAGAACTTCTTGAATTAATTATCTCTAACAATCTAGATGTTATTAATAGAGGTAGTGAGCCTACCTGTGTGAATGCAATCAGACAAGACTTCACTCTAGCTAACGCCTGTACAGCAAGCATAATTAAAAATTGGCATATTGTGAAACCATAAGATTGTGTTCGAGGCCACCAAGAAGACACAATAAAGTATAGCAATCCGAGGAATACAGGTTGGAGAGTGCTTAAGTGTGAGAATTGGCGATCTCTCTCTCTCTCTCTCTCACCATACAGACTACAGAAGAGCTAGGAACAGCAGCGGCTCTGAAATAGCATCCTAAAGGCGTATAAATCCAGTTGCCCGCTAAAGAGGAGATCTTCTAGAAATGTGCCCTGGTGGAACAAGGATTTAGGTCGCCTCAAGATGCAAGCCAGGAAAATTTTCAATAGTGCAAAGAAAACAGGCACTGTTGGAATATAACCAGACTTTGAGGAAACTGAAACGAATATTTTATGAAGGAGTTACTGATACAACGCTAACCTAATCATGTCCACTCTAATAGTAACGAACTAATAAAAAAACTGATGGACGTTTTGCAGAGGGGCTTAAGGAAAGTCTCAAATATACTTCCCAAGCTGAAGATCTGTGGACTTCCAAGAAAACACTGGTGAATCTACTGAAGGAAGCATATGCCTACCATCTACAAAAGCAAAAGCTGGCTAACTCATCACCAAAAATACAAATGAGTGATCAGTTGGTAGCTTTAAACCCTTCAAAGCACTGCAGCAGAAAGGGCTAGATATAATAGCCCCCTACCTGCAGACAGATTACAAAGCTAGCTAAAAAGTATATTTTAATGAAATGAAAAGAGGCTAGGGTGATATTTATCCCCAGAGCGGACCGATGGCAACCTAATGAGGCCGAATCCTACCTCCCAATTAGCATTAACTCATATTTTCTAAAAAACATGGAGACAATTATAGACAACGACATAAGAAGTTGTACCCTACAGGCAAATCCGCTCAATAAGCAGCAGTTTGCATATCAACCTGGTAAATCCACTGTGGATACACTTCAAAGCCTCGTAGAGGCATAGAAGCTTCAGTATTATTAAATCAGAAGAAATATATCGGTATGCCTACAATAAGAAGGATCAAGGATGTACTCGAAAACTTTAAAATCACCGCCAAGTATAGGGTGTGATTCAGACACATTAACCACAGTACAAGGGTGATTTTATCGCCCCTATTGGTCGAAAAGTGTTATTTTGCACAAGATTATGCCGACGAAGTAGCTATTAACATGAAGGGTAATTTTGACATCAATGACCAAAACGTCCTCAATACCACAGTGTCTGAAGGTAGGCTTCAATGTCAATCCTTACAACACTAAACCAGATCAAAGGCAATCAAAAGTGTTTATTGACAGAGCTAAACAGATATTGCGTCTCACTAAAAGCGAGATAAGACTGGTCACGGGTCTCCTTACAGAACATTGCCCAGTGAAGTACCATCTTCATAAGATAGATAAAGTGTATAATTCCACTTGTAGACTGTGTGGATTGTCAGAGAAAATGGCCGCGCATATTCTTTGCGTATGTGTAGCACTGGCTATCACATAGACAAGCATTAATCGGAGAAGTTAATTGACCTTGCCTGGGGAAATTGGATTTCTTTGAACATAGTAGAAGTAGGGTACTAGTACAAAACGACTTTTTTGTAGCCTGGAGGTGGAAATTCTTTTATATACAGAGTGCGGGATTCCCCGGAATAGGTATACTAAAAACCACCTCCCCATGTCGCCTTACCACCCCGCGGTACTGGCGTTAGGCATTACTTCGCAGGGTGTAGTCTGGCAGTCAGTGTCCTTCACAATCTCTATGTGTTTGTGTGAGTGTATGTGTGTGTGGGTTTGTGTGCATGTGTATTTACAAATGTGCGTGTGTGTGTGCAGTGTACGGCTCGGGTACGTGGGGTCGCTACTCCCAAATGGCTGTGCACATCAGCCACCCCCGCGGGAAAATAGCCAAACGACCTAATCTAATTTAATCTAACATACATGCCATCTGTTAGGCATTTTCAACACAAAATTAAGTAGATACCTCCTTCATCTTTACCAACATGGTCGGCGAAACTCAATAATAACGTTGCTCTTCATTTTTCGTATGATCCTTAGTTTCTTCTTTTTTTTGTAAGCGGTGTTGCTCTAACAGTTTTTCTAATTCATCGAGCATTGTTGGTATTTATTAAATACTGAACGAAATTAGTCCCATATCTGTTACATAAATAAATCCTGGCAATTGATGATCATTACTTTTGGCTAAGGTCATAGTTCTTTCAAAAATTCTTACTCAGGGTAATTCCCTTTTTTGTGTTATTATTTACTGTGGTCTTTCCGAAACGAATAAATTCCTAGCAGCATTATCATCCTCAAATGTACAGAACAGTAGTTGGTATTAATTATTCGGTGTTAACAGTTTAAATAAGGATTTTGCCTATAGCTCAACCTCACCCTTCATTATCATCGTTGACGACAGGTTTAAAAATTGTAGTATGCTTTTTACCTGAAGTTATCTCAAAATTGCTATTAATAATTAATTATTTCACTTTACTTCACTCTCTTGAGCCTATATTTCTAATGGAAGGTTACCCGAATTCTGCCTATAGGGAACAATGTATTCCATATACAAATAAGTGGGCAGATATTTTAGTAACACATCCTTTTAATTCTTAAATAATACAAATGCTAATGAACAGATCTGTTACCATTTAGCTATCGCACATATTACATCATATATTTCTTACAGAATATATTTATCAATTTGGGAAGTAAAGTTATTTTTACTGGCTTGACTTCAAAATCTTCTTTGTCAATGGAAAACCAAATATCATCATCGGAAGATATGTTTGGTCTAATCTCAATTTGGCGTGCTTCAATGGTTTCCTTGAATTGTCTACTTTCACCTTTTTCCGTTTTCCAACCTTCCGTTATAAAACCCATATATTCTATGCTATCAGGACGAAGGTTTAAATGTAATTTTGGTGGTCCATGATGTCTAAAAGTTCCTGATACAATGTTGGAAGTTAACAGTTCTAAGTTAGAAGTTTTTACTTCTCTCTTCTATAAGTTTGTGCATTTATCATTTATTATAGATGCTCTGCTCTGTCATTTATTTGAGATTTTCTTGAAAACCACCTATTGTATTATTTATTATTGGTACTATTATTTTTTCTTGCAGAGAAGTTAGCAGATCCTTCACTAGGTGGAGTATAATTAATAAATAGCATTAATATTTCAAAGATTATTTTTATAACCATTAAAAATATAAGTAACATAGTTTCTTAGTAGACCATAATACCAATATTTGTTCTTCTTTACACTTGCATCTCTATAAGGCCTCCATTGAATCCCTGATAATGAATATACTGTTTTTTTAGTTTCTTCTTCATCATTACCAATAATTTTAACTTTCATCACATCCGTTGGCTTTATATCCTCTTGCACAATAGCGAGAGGTGCATGGGATTTAACTTTTGATATGTGATTTCAATCGTTTATACAACGTCTTTCCAAAAACTCTAAAGATGCCACTATTAATGTCTACCCGGAAGCCTTTTAATATTAACAATTTATTTACTATATCAGCTACTATGAGTTAGTGTTGAAGTAATGATTTACCCGTAATAAATAGCAGTTTCTCAGGTCGAAATGTCAATGTTGATGGTCGAACAAATTGTGGTTTTGATAAAACGATATGTTAAATAGTCCAAGTATCACCAGTATCTCGTAATTGTTGGAACGTTGATATATCAATCCACAAAAATAATTTCGGCGTGATGTGATAAGTATACAATGTTATTATTTTTTTTCTTCCTAATTCAATGGGTTTATGATAGATATGTAATCATATAATGACAGTACTTTTGGAAGAAGATTACTAAGCACTATTAAAGTTTATATCATTTTACAAATACATAAAAGTCTACTAAAATATATAACCATTGGAAATTAATAAAAATAAATTACTTAACTTAGAACTCATCATTTTTAATATTTAATCGCAATGATTTAAAATGCAAAAATTTATTATTTCACACGGTACTCTATTACACAGCAACAGCAATGACTTTGTCACCATTAATTGCTTGCTGAAATTAAGATAATTAAGATAATCAAGGCCAGTAAGTTTAATGTCGCGTTCGCGAGTTCATCCTTTGTTTTTATTTCCCAAAAACTACATAAATCCATTACATTAATAAAATTAATTATCTGTGAGTTTAAACATTTATCATTTGGTGACAATCCATAAGTAGTAAGTGATCAGATAAATATATTGAATTTCGAATGTCACAGTTATTTATAATAATTGATGAAAAATAAAATCATCGTGATAAAAGATTAATTTTTAAAAATGAGTAACTTAAAATGAATAAATAATTTAAAAATATTACTATCTTGACCTCTGATCGATAGCTTTTTAGCAAACTTACACATATTCTTGAATGTTGTCGGCGTTTACTTGGTGGTACATTTTGATTAAAATTAAATAAAACACTTTTCACTTTGTTTTACCACGATAGTTATTTATTGACAAAGTGAAAAGTGTTTTATTTAATTTTAACTTACACATATGATATTTCCATTCATTATTCATTATTTAAAAGTTAATGTAAAAAGTTTGTTAATAAAAATGTGTATTATTATTATTATTATCGTTTCAATATAATAGTGAAATATTAAAATTAATTTACAATATCAATATTTAATTTACACTTATTAAAATAAAATAATGCGTAAAACTATTAATTTTGAGGTTTAATATTAGGTTTTTCGTGCTCCAAACATGCGATTTGATCGAAAATTGTGTGTGTGCATGAGACGCCTGTTTGCGCGAATAATATATTTGTTACTTTGGAGTATAATTACCAGCGTGAAGCATAACTAATTTTGTTTCCAATTTCCATCAGTTCTGAGTTGAAATTTGCCGGATACCAATTATTATATAATATTATTTAGTCGTTCATGTATACAAATGGATTTTACGTGTAAAACTAAATTTTTTTGTAATTTCCTGTTTGCCTGGTGATTAAGATCTGAAAACTGTTCCTGGTTATTATTTAAACATCAATTATTAATGCCAATTCATACAAATGTGGATTTTTTTGCAATTTAGGATTTAAGTATTAAATAGCAAAATTGTTTTACTGGTTATATGTTATAATAAAATTTTTTTTCTCTGCCTTAAATATTTTGAAAGATGGTAAAAACTTCTACTCTAAATAAAATTTATTAAAACCCTATAAATTATCGAGATTAATTAACAGAAATAAATCCTTAAATTTATTAAATCATTTTATTTTGTTCATAAGTAATTTCCTACTGCTTTTATTGAAATTTTTAATTATTTTTAACATAAAATAAAAGAAATTAAGAATACCTTATGTATTTGATGTATTTTTTACACTTCCCTAAGGTACTCTTGCCTTTGACCAATAATTATTCTTTGTCCTAATTGTAAACACTTTTTTCTCAAATATTAATTATAATTTGTTGCAAAATGAAAGCATTAAGAATATTTTTTTTAACATTCAACTGCTTTTTGAGAACATTTTCAATAAGTCTTTTTGGTAAATTTTCAAATGAATATTATTCCTGCAAAATAAAAAAAGTAAAGCAAAATGTTAATGGTTCAATTTAGTCATAGTCATAGTCATTTATTACGGATGGTCAATAAAACAACATTAATAAATATACAATCAAAAGCACGCATAAGAGAATTACAAAACAAAGAAGTAAAAAACAACGTTAAGTAAAGATAATATCAATTACAATAAGTGAATGAATTAAGAGGCATAAAATTAATAAATATATTAACTACAATTAAATTGTCTTGTCCTCAACAGCTTTTTGGCACATTCTTTTAAATGTGAAGATGCCAAAAACTTCAATAGACTCCCAATAAGAATTAATGATATATGCTGATATTATTACGCGGGCAATTGAAGTCATTACAGTTTTATGAAATTCACTATGAAGAAGTTTTTGGAATCTCGTCGTGCGTTTCGGAACCCTTAGAGATATACAAGACACAATTAAAGAACAATCAATTCGTCCATTTAGTACATGATAGGCAAAACACAAATAAAAATAAATTCTACGTTTAAAAAGCGGGAGTAAATTAAGATGAGACAGAAGTAAAACATATTTAGTATCATAAAAAACGTTTGTTTGAAATTATTTTGATCATTCTACGCTGTATATCTTCAATCCTATCTTAGTGGGGAGACCAAATTATACACTAATAATCAATAATTGACTTTACTAAAGCACAATTTAATATAAAATATAAAATATATAAGTCCTTTACGAAAATATTTTCGTGCTTTTTCTATTTATTACTAAAGCACTATACAGGGTGAGTTTTTTTCGATGTTCTCTATGGGGATCTCGGAAACTATAAGAGATAGAGAAACGGTTAAATGGGGAAAGAAGTGTAGATTTACGAGACAAATAAAATGCCACTTTCAAAGTTTTAAAAAAAGTCAAGGGTAACTAGATATTTTGAAAAAAGTAAAAAGTGTCAATTTTTTCAAATCAATATATCTCGGTTATTATAACAGATAGAAAAAAACTGTAAAGATCAAAGTTTTAGATAATTTTATGCAGATTAATAAAAAATAATCAGAAAATTTTTATCCCCATTATTTTCCGAGATATGACGCAAACTTACAATTTTTTAAATGGAAACCATAGTTGGCTGTGACCTCATTCAAAAGGTAATTTTTTTCTCTTTAATCCAATATGGCATACGACATATTTATTTCTAAAAATGAGTGAGTTATAGTCATTTTAAATTTCATTATAAATAAAAAATGGGCAGCCATGAAAAAGATGAAAGTAAAACAATTGCAGTTGTTTATAATATTAGCAATATTGTAATTATTAGTTTTACAGAGATAAACCAACATGAAACAACTGCATAAAGTAATTCTGTAATTATCAATATATCAATGGGAGAGAAATTTGAATATTAAAAAAATATGGTCAAAGAGTCCACTATTAATACTATTATGACATAAATTATATCTTTTTAAAATTGAATTTATGGCTTTTTGACTATTCTCATGTAAATTGAATTAAATGTTTCAACAACAGCTAGTTTATGATCCTCCACAGATTGATATGATTTTTCATATACTTTGTTTTTTACATAACCCCACAGAAACAATTCTAAAACGCGCATATCGGGAGATCTAGGTGGCCCTGGAATTGGTTTATTTCTTCCCACTTATGAGTTAGGAAAAGCATCATTTAAATATTTTGTAAAGCCAACATGTTATGAGGTGAAACACCGTCATATTGGAACCATTTTAATCTTGCTTGTAATGATAAATTTAAACAATCGAGCGTATCTTCAAATGTTTACTGAAGAAAATGAAAGGAATCAGTTTCACTTAGTGAGCTTTCAAAAATATATGGACCGAAAATTATTAATCCAAACACACCATGGATTAAACCCAAATTTAATTTGTAGTTTTCTCTGTGAAACTTCTCGTGGATTCTCTTAAGTTCATCTATGTTCATTGTGGCGATTAAAAATACCACAATTAGTTAATCGCGATTCATCTGTTCATAATATTTTTGTAAGAAAGTATTATCCTCTTGACAAATGGGTTTATACCACATACAGAAGGCCATTTGATAATTACAAAATTATTATTCATATGCTGGTTTTTTATTTTTATTTAACTTTGTAGAACTAATAATTACAATATTGCTATTATTATAAACAACTTCAATTGTTTTACTTTCATCTTTTTCATGGCTACCCATTTTTTATTTATAATAAAATTTAAAATGACTATAACTCACTTATTTTTAGAAATAACTATGTCGTATGTCATACTGGATTAAAGAGAAAAAAAATACCTTTTGAATGAGGCCATAGCCAACTATGGTTTCCATTTAAAAAAATGTAAGTTTGCATCATATCTCGGAAAATAATAGCGATAAAAATTTTCTGATTATTTTTTATTAATCTACTTAAAATTATCTAAAACTTTGTCTTTTACAGTTTTTTCTATCTGTTATAATAACCGAGATATATTGATTTGAAAAAATTGACACTTTTTACTTTTTTCAAAATATCTAGTTACCCTTGACTTTTTTTAAAACTTTGAAAGTGGAATTTTATTCGTCTCGTAAATCTACACTTCTTTCCCCATTTAACCGTTTCTCTATCTCTTATAGTTTCCGAGATCCCCATAGAGAACATCGAAAAAAACTCACCCTGTATATGGTTATGTAGGTACGAATACATTTAAATTTTGAGGTAATTCTTCGTCCAAAGCCAAGCATTTTTAGTGATTTTGCTGTAACCAAGCTAATATGTTTCCTAAAATTTAGTTTGGCGTCAAAAATCACATCTAAATACTTGATGATATCAACTTTGTCCAAAATATGGTTGTCCAAAGAATATATATAGGGCAAACAATTGCCAAGTTTTCTGGAGAAGGGAATTGAAGGATTTAAGTAAAGATCACTGTGCCAGCACCAGATCATAAGATGGTCTAAGTCTTCCTGCAAGGTACAACAAAATTGCTACTCAAAAGTATCAATTTTACGATATAGTTTCTTGTCATTAGCGTAAAGTAAAAAAAAGACTTAATATTAGATACATTGATAAAAAGGATAAATAGTAATAGACCCAGGTGTGAAGTTTGAGGCACTCTCGAGGTCGCATGTACTAAATACTGGAAATCATATCATAAATCTTCACAATGTGATGTCGACCACTTATAAAGGATCTAATCCATTCTAATATACAACCATTAACTACATATGTTTGCAGTTTATATAGAAGTCTGCAGCGGTCTTACTGATGTCGGAATAAATAGAATCCACCATTGCCCCTTCCTCAAATGTATCATCAATAAAGTTAGTATACAAAAACAAGTTATATTCCGGTGACCTTGCAGGGATAAATCCATGTTGTTGCTCGTTAATTAAAGATTTAAGACTAAACATTATTTACTCGTCAACCAATTTATCCAATATTTTAGGAATACATGATTGGATGGCAACCGCTCGGTAATTAGGCACGAGTTTCTTAATGCCAGATTTAAAGACTGGAACAATAAAACAAGACTTCCAAAGAGATGGAAATAAACCATCCTTAAAAAGTATGGTAATAGGTAGGGGAAGAGTAGATGTACTTGCTTTTACCAAAGATGGAGGTATTCCATTCGGACCTGGTGCAGCATTGGTATTGATTTCCAATAAGCATTAAGTAATGTCTGTTTCCGTGAATTGCAAACAACTAAAATTCATGCTAACACCTTAATTTCGGGACCCATTAGACATGATACAAGGAAGGTCACCACTACTAACTACTGGACTTACAGTATTTCCAAAAAGTTTTAATATTATTGAGTATATTCATTTTAACTTCCTTAATATAATTCAAATGATCACTAATAACTACACTACTTAAATTTGAGAAAGTAATGTAGCCATTTCTACAGCCCATTCTCTTAAATTGTTTACTGGCAGCACGCTTTTGTTTAATTAACCTAATTAGGTCCAACAAAAACCAGTTAGGAAAATGAGACTGCAAATTCTTACACTTAGGAACAAATTTATTAATAGCCTCGTTTAAAATTCTGTAAAAAATTATCTAGATCTGATTCCAGAGAGTTACACCTCTGGTTTCTTCGCCTGAATCAGCATTGACATTTAAAATCCTTTTAGTATGATTAGCAATATTGGCTCAATATCTGGCTGCACTCTTTAAATATGAAGTCATTTTTTCTTTACAGAACTCTATTGAAATCCATACGAGGAATTCGATTCGTTGGTCATAGAATTTGTTACAATGATAAAGCGCTGATTCTGTTTTCGTTTTACGTTAGAAAGTACTGCGCTCGTCGGTTCTCCTTATAACAAGAATTGGATGAGTCGAATTTAACTAGGCCTCTTTGTAGCTTAAATATATTCTCACCAATAGGTGCTTCATTATCAGTGACATTATTCATCTCTACTTCAGGTGAAGAAGGCAAAACTATAGACGTTTGGTCGTGAATCTGACAGTTGTCGACAAATCCAATATCTAAAATTACAGTAGGTTTTTCTGTAGACCTTTCTTTTATTTGGTTTCTGAAACGGATATACCCTTTTTTGGTAAAATCTCAACGATGTTTAGCATTTGATTTAACTTATTTTTAACTATATTAAGTGAATAAAACTATTTAATCACTTTCAAATATATTGTAAAACGCTACAATTGTTTCGCCACACTGTGGCTTCTTCAGGCGTTTTACAATATATTTAAAAATGATTAAATAGTTTTATTTATATAAAAATGAAAATGAACTTTCAACATTTATCAGCCTCATCAATCAATTATATTAAGTGAATTTAATTATAGTTTTTCATTTAGAAAGTTTTCAACTGATTTTTAGATTGTATTATTACTTTTTCGGTAAAATTTCAATCATTTTGAAAATATTCAATTTTTCTATATAAAGCTAACAATATGATGAAATGAAATACTTTTCTTTAAATAATCATTCTTTCTATTTTTCTTTAATAAATATTAATTGTTGTATTTGCAATATTTTTCATTATTTTAAGCAAATTGAAACTGTTTATTATTTTCGATTTTCAATAGCTATCCTTGACAATTTTTGTTTTTTAACCTTTAATACAATTTCTAACGAGCAAATTTTAAAATGTTTTTCTATTAGTTATAAATTCTTTTTGATAATATTTTAACGATTTAATAAAATAATAAAACAACTGTTCTTTTAGCAAATGTGGTTTTTATGTCTTTTGTTTCATAGCTATTTATGTTTTGAATACTATTTGTATATTTTGTGAAAATCCAGTGAAAAATTTTCCTGAAAACTCATGAAAACTGATGGAATGTAAGTGTTGTCCACTATTACGAACTATGATGTAACATTCAGGAAAAACTAACAATAGTATAGTTTCAGTTTATGGTATGTTTAATAGCTGTGTATGTTTTGAATGTGTTTTTGAAAATTTAATGAAAATCCATCGTAACGTTTTCCTGAAAACTCATGAAAACTAATGGAACGTTAATGTTGGCCACTATTACTCAGTTTGATTGAAAATTCTGGAAAAACTAATAAGAGTATAGTTTCAGTTTGTCTTTTGTTTCATAGCTATTTATGTTTTGAATATTTTTTTTTATATTCTATGAAAATCCAGTGATATATTTTCCTGAAAACTCATGAAAACTGATGGATTGTAAGTGTTGTCCACTATTACGAAGTTTGATGTAACATTCTGGAAAACTAATAATAGTATACTTTGAATCTATCGTATATTTCATAGCTGTGTATATTTTGAATGTGATTTTGAAAATTTTATGGAAATCCGTCGTAAGGTTTTCCTGAAAACTCATGAAAACTAGTTGAACGTAAATGTTGCCCACTATTACGAAGCTTGAAGGAAAATTCTGCAAAAACCAATAACTGTATAGTTTGAGTTTGTCATTTGTTTCATAGATATTTATGTTTTGAATATTTTTTGTATATTTTATGAAAATTCAGTGAAAGATTTTACTGAAAACTTATGAAAACTGGTGAAGTATAAGTGTTGTCCTCTTACTAAGTTTGATGCAACATTCTGGAAAAACTAATAATAGTATAGTTTGAATCTATCGTATATTTCATAGCTGTGTATGTTTTGAATGTGTGTTTGAAAATTTTATAAAAATCCGTCGTAAGGTTTTCCTGAAAACTCATGAAAACTAGTTGAACGTAAATGTTGTCCACTATTACGAAGCTTGATGGAAAATTCTGCAAAAATTAATAACTGTATAGTTTGAGTTTGTCATTTGTTTCATAACTATTTATGTTTTGAACACTTTTTATATATTTTATGAAAATCCAGTGAAAGATTTTCCTGAAAACTCAAGAAAACTGGTGGAGTGTTGTTCACTATTGCAAAGTTTGATGTAACATTCTGGAAAAACTAATAATAGTATAGTTTCAGTTTATCATATGTTTCATAGCTGTGTATGTTTTGAATGTGATTTGAAAATTTTATGAAAATCCGTCGTAAGGTTTTCCTAAAAACTCATGAAAACTAGTTGAACGTAAATGTTGTCCACTATTACGAAGCTTGATGGAAAATTCTGCAAAAACTAATAACTGTATAGTTTGAGTTTGTCATTTGTTTCATAGCTATTTATGTTTTGAATATTTTTTGTATATTTTATGAAAATCCAGTGAAAGGTTTTCCTGAAAACTCGTGAAAACTGGTGGAGTGTAAGTGTTGTCCACTATTACGAAGTTTAATGTAAAATTTTGGAAAAACTAACAATAGTATAGTTTCAGTTTATGGTATGTTTCATAGCTGTGTATGTTTTGAATGCGTTTTTGAAAATTTTATGAAAATCCATCGTAAGGTTTTTCAGAATAAATAAATTTCAACATTTTCTTTTAAATATTTTATTCTTTTATAAAATTCTCTTCTTTGTGTAAAAGTTCAATCTTTGAAGAAGAATTAATTATTTTTTGGCAAATTTTAAATTTATTTTTTTGTCAAATTTAAATTTAAAGACTTAAGAACAGTTTCATTTTTTTTCTCTGAGTTTCTTTATTACGTAGAAACTGTATTTTTTAAATTCTAACTATTTTAAAGGAAATTGTTGTTTTTAAAGTTACAATTTTTTGTACAATTGTACAATTCTATTTAAAGTTTTCAATTATTTCTTAAAATAAATTTCAATTGTATTTTTTTGTGGATGTTTTGTGTAGTAAAATAGTGTTTCCCAAGAAAGTTCGACGTTGTTAAAAATTAATTGTATAAATAAAAGTTTAAAATGTTATCCTCTTCTTGAAGTAGAAGTATTTTGGAGTTTCTAATTAATTTATAACGGGTGTCCAACAATTATTGCAGTCCCGGGTGGCATTGGAATCAAAAACGTAGGTCAATTCTTACATGTTGCAAATAAATGAACTGACATTTTAATTGTCAAACATAACTTAAATGTGCATTAAAAATGTCAGTTCATTTATTTGCAACATGTAAGAATCGACCTACGTTTTTTATTCCAACGCCACCCGGGACTGCAATAATTGTTGGACACCCGTTATATACAGCATCTTTATTACAGTACATATATACATAATAATAATAATAATAATACATAATGATGGTTTGTCTGTCCCAATTAATTATTTCTTAGCATATTTGAATTTTGCACATTTGTTTCTTTAAAGTACTTTTTAATTGTTTCTTTTTTCACCTTTTTTTGTAAAAGTTCTTTGTTTGAAGAAAATTTTGTTTTTTATAAAGGTGCTCGATTGATTTTTGACTGTTATTTGTTAAAGAGTTTGCAAATTCCTTCTTCAATTAGCAACTCAAATCAACGAGGAGGTTCGATCCTTTTACCATTTAATCCCCTTTGGAAACGCTAAACCTCCTCGTATCAATAATCCTTTAAATGATTGCCTTCACTTTATACTTCCAATCAACAATATAATAATTCATATATTCCTTGTTTATATCCATTCTAATTGATGATACCATTTTTATAAAGGCCTTTATAAACCGGTCAGAAATATATTATTAATTTTATTCATAACAATTGAACCTTTTATTCGACCTGGCATAAATTTATAAATATTTATTATTATAATGTAACACATCACACTTATTTTAGCCATCATTTACATAACAATTTATACACAATTTTTTCATATTATTTGTAATCAAATTTTATTTTTCTAAACATTGATTTTTTTGTGTTATTTTGGTTTTAAAAATTGGTAGGTAATTTAAGGTTTTGTCTGGTTTTAATTATTTCAGCTGTATCTAAGTAATTTTTAACTTGATCTTTTCAGAAAATTTCTAACTATGTTTCTTCTTTATTGGCAAATGTAATGCTTTGGTAGGATTCAATGTTAATATTTTCGCTGCTACATTCTTGATGGAACATAATCACAAGGGTGGATTTCTAAATGAAAGACTTGTTTTGCAATTGTCGAAACATACGTCAGGAAGCTGATGAAGTAATAATGGAATAAAACAAGTCTTTCATTTACAAATCCACCCCTGAGATTCAATGTTTTTTAATTTCTGCTTTGTAAAATAGCTTAAATGGTTTCAACTTCTAAATATATAATTTTAGATAAGAAAAAAATACAACAGATAATATAATGCATGAATCTTTCGAGGAATATATTACAAAATTTGAAACATTGAATGATATATTTAGAAGTATGGAGAAGGATAAATTACTAAAACGAAAAGATAAGGAAGGTGATAATGAAAGTATGGAATATACAACGGAGAGCCACCATGTTTTGGATTTAAAATTGCCAAGGAGATTTTAGAGGAGAAAACCGCAATTGTAGGCTTCTTTAAGACAAATCCTAATTAATTTATTAATATTACAAATAGTGAAAGTGAAGATCTGAAATGACTGAAAAAGAAATGACGAAGAAAAAATGAATTTGGACAGAGAAATAGCTAAACCACAACATGGAATGAGTACAATTAAAAACTTATTTTGGGATTCTGATTCTGAAAGTGAATATTTTAGTCAAATTGAAGATACAGATCATAAATTTGAAAATGTGCCTATAAAACAAGCAGATAGACATAAAAAAATACATGACTAGTTAAACATTTTTATTCAATTTATTTTATTCCCCAAGTTATTATTATTATTCATTACCCTAGCGTACTTCGTACCTTTTTTTAATGAACTTAATCTCACTTAAGAGTACACTACCTTCAGTGTTGCCACTATTCTATTCACCGACCCTTCTTTACATATTTGTGCGACTGTTCAGATGTTTAATGATGTTCTGCTGCGCCGCCATCGTCGTGGGACCGGTCCATGTTGGTCAACCGATCGTTTGGTCGACTAGACAAGAACACCAGTGGAATTGTTACACTTCTCAGAGTCTTCCTTTTCATCCTCTGTTGCGTTCTCGGCCTCGACTGCCCTGATAGCTCCGCCTGCCTTAGATGCTCCAACATTACTCCCGGCCTTACTTAAGACCGCCTGGTCCTCCGTGGCCCATTTCACTTCACTCTCCAGCATTTGCAGAAAGAGGCTTCCTGGTTCCACGGGCTAGTCCAGTTTTCTACTTAGCTCTTCCAGTTCCCGTTCCCGGCATGGATACTCGAAGAATGTGAATCGCGGGTCTTGCACGACGTCTTTACACCAATGGCACTACGTTGGGGACTTTCCCGATTTTGTAGAGGTACTTGCCAAGCACCCGCCAAGCACAAGATTTGGATCAGGTGTCTTCTGATCATCCAAGGCTTCAATGCTGCGATGAGCTCCAGTCTCTTTCTGCCTTTCTCCTGGTTGATGTCCCAACGCTCCTGCCACTGGTCCATCAACCTTCTACGATCGTTGCCTTTCGCGGCGCGGCCTCATCACTCCGGAGGGCTGACGAGGCCAGTACTTCGGCGGCCTCGGTGAAGATCGTGCGGTACCCTCTAGCCACCTGGATGGCGCCAGCTTTCGGGGTTCCGCGTAGCCTGTTCCAGTTCCTCTGCACCTCGACGCATTTCGACCATGCTGGTGGTGCGTACAGCAGCTCCCAACAGCAGTCTTCTCTTGCCCTCCGACGGGCCGCCGATGTTCGCCAGTAGGCCCTAGACGGCCCTGGTGACTTGGGCCGCTTCGACTGCCGCCTCCACTACCTGTCTGCTGCACAAGGGGTTCGTTTCAATTATCACCCTCACGTACTTGGTCGTCCTGCCCACTGCCACGTCGTGACCTTGCCGTTTAGACTTCCTCTAAATGACTATCACAACTATTGTGATGTCATCGGCAAATGTGATGACATTCACCCGTGTGGTATCTCCAATTACAAGAGCCGAGTTCGGAGCAATGCGAGACCTCTCTCTTCACCTCTTCGGCACGCCGTTGTTCCCTAAGAAGTGGATCGAACTCTCATGCAAGTAAGAGGGGGATTAGACAGCTATTTTTGTGTTCGAGTAACCTCTTCCTTGACTTTATCATCGTTATTGAAGCGTAAACCACACAAGTGTTCCTTTAATTGTGGGAATAAGTAATAGGGCTAGGTCGGGACTGTAACAGGCTGCCAAAACGTAAGGCCCCGGGACCCGACGGCATACCGGACGAAGCAATCCAAGTCGCCCTGGGAGCAACCCCGGACATGATCACAGAATGCCTTAACAGATGCATACTCGAGGGGGTCTTCCCAAGACGTTGGAAGCGGGCCAGGTTAGCCCTCATCCCCAAACCAGGCAAACCACCCGAGAATCCACAGTCCTGGAGACCCATTTGCCTCCTCGACACAGCCGGCAAGGTTTTGGAAAGGTTGCTGACCGAGAGGGTGACAGAGCACATCCAAAGATCCGGTGGACTGTCACCGAGGAAATATGGCTTCAGGAAGGGACGGTCAACCACAGATGCCATCATGGCCGTACAAGAAATAGCGGCGAGAGCAAACTCTGGAACTTAGTGTATGACGGGGTCCTACGGATAGGCCGGTCAGGAGTTGCAAAACTGATTGCGTTCGCCGATGACCTCGCACTAGTCGTATGCAACGAGTCAATGGACACCCTCAAATACACCACCATCGAGGCCGCTGAGAGGGTCATCCAGTGGCTGGAGGAGACCGGACTGGAAGCAGCTCCGGAAAAAACGGCGGCGGCGTGGCTGTCCACCAAACGATCGGGTCGCCAACCGCGGGAGACGATCGCGATTAGGGACCAGGAGGTGAGAGAGGTCGAGAAGAAGATAAGATACCTGGGAATAACGCTCGAAGCCAACCCCAAATGCAGCGCACAGGCGGCAACGGCAGCTGAGGCGGCGACGAGAACGGAGGCAGCGGTGGCACGACTAATGCCCAACATCGGCGGCCCGGGGGAGGGGCGACGCAGACCGCTGGCAACCGTTGCAAGGGCTAAGCTGATGTACGCAGCCCCGGCGTGGGTCAAATGCTGCGGTGCGGCCAGGAACGTGACGCGGGTGCGAAGAGCGCAAAGAACAGGAGCGATCCGAATCATACGGGCATACCGGACGGTATCTACAGACGCGGTCGAGGTTCTGTCTGGAACATTACCAGCAGACTTGGCGTTGCAAAAACGCGCAGAGGTGCACGACGCTAAGCTAAGGGGGTTGATGACCAAGGGCGAGGCTAAGCGCAGAGCAAGGGAAACTGCAATTAAGGCGTGGCAGGATAGATGGGACGACGGAGCCAAAGGAGCCTGGACCAGAAAGCTGATACCACAGGTGAGGCCCTGGGTGGAGAGAGAGCACGGGCAGACAAGTCACTTTCTGACCCAAATGCTGACCGGGCACGGGTGCTTTGGAAGCTACTTGTACAAGATCAAGAAGGCGGAGAGCAGTAACTGTCAATATTGCGAGACAATGGTAGACGATGCGAACCACACGCTGACGCACTGCCCCAGATGGGCAGAAGACAGACGGAAACTGGAAGTGGTGCTGGGGGAAGCACCGACAGATGACAACTTGGTCGACCTCATGCTAAATAGCGAGGAGAAGTGGGAAGCTGTGAAGGAGTTTGCTGAGGCGGTTCTCAGAAGGAAGGACGTGGACGCAGAAGACATGAGAAGAAGAGTAAGACGGGAAGAAACGGAGGCTGAGGAGGAGGCAGGATAGACAGCCCGGTTGACTGTGACAAGGAGATGCTGTTGAAGATTGTCGAGAGACGGGCCGGCAGTATTTCGAAGAGAAGAAGGGGAGGGTTTTTAGTGGGTAGACGGTAGAGAACAAACTACCGGGAGTCCCACACTACCTATTATTGAGGACAATGATAGGTGTTCATAAAGAATTTTCCCTCCTCTACAAAAAAAAAGGTCGGGACTGTAGACGGGGTGGGGCACAACAGTCTAATCAAAATCTCTCAGCAGTTCTTGAGTTTGATGTGAGAAGCCTAAAACCACTGGACAATCTTCTTTTCCGGCGGTTCTGGATCACACGTTCAGTTTTCTTAATGTGTTGCATTATCTGTCGGAGTTTACTGTTGTTCCATGAGGCCAAAAGTTGGGAAAGTCATGACTCCCAGCAGACTGTGTTTGTTTAAACTTCTTCGGCTTCGGCGAAGTTGAGTGACACCATTCACGTGAACGCTGCTTGGTTTCGGGGGTAAAGTGATACACCCATGTTTCGTCGCCTGTAACAATGGAATCCAAGAATTCTTCTTTCTTGACTTCACATTGTTGCAGAAACTTCCGGGAACACTCGACACGTTGCTTTTTGTGGTTTTCTGTAACCATTCGTGGTACCCACCGTGCACACACTTTGTGATAGCCTAATTTTTTGGTTAAAATCTTATGGATTATAATATTGGAAGTCTCAGAAATACGGAAAGTAAGTTCGTTAATGGTGATCCTCCGATTTTCAAGCAACGTGTTTTCGACAATTCCATCTGAAACTGAGGGACTTCCGCTCCTGTCTTGATCATGAATTTCCAGACGATATCAATAGGTGCACTCAAAAAAAGTATCACAGCGCGAATTTCACATCTGGCGATAACAGCGATAGGGAGCTTCAACTTCGAAGGCTGCTATTGAGTGATGTAGCATGGCGGGGGAGGTGGGAATGAGAGAGGAAGATTTGACAGTGTAAGACAGTGTTTTACATTTCTCCCAACACGACGCATTATTTCTTAGCAGCATAGGGAACCTTATTTTACGAATCTCCCTCGTAGTAAGCGTCCAAGGTGACTGCCAGGCAGTACCGTCTCCCTCTTAGCAAGCATGTGTTACCTCGTTGGCGAGTCCGCGGACCTTCTACAAGGCATCCACGGCAGACTTCCCCTTTTGGAAGCTAAATTGGGGGCTGGATAGTCTGTACGTCTTTTCCACCCACTTAACTAACCTGTCCTTGGTGACTCTTTCGAAAAGCTTGTGTTCAACATAGTGGACATAGTGGTTTGTAGCCTCCAGCAGTCGTTGGGAGCTTGCAACAGGACTAGTCGAGCTCTCTTGTAGCGCTTCGGGAACGTTCCTTCCCTTAGCCAGGTGATAATGGCCAATGTGAGCGCCTCGTTCGGAATGCTGCCTGGTCCGGGGCCTGGATTTGCGGCGGCTGCCGCTAGGACCTCCTCCTCCTTCAGAGAGTCGGTGATGTCGTTCCACCGGGTTGGAGGGTCTCTGGGGTGGTCCATGTTTCCGGGAAAGAGGGCGCGTGCTACCGACTAAGTTCCTCCTGGTACGAGCATATTGCGATTGGGACGGGATTGTCTTAACTTGAAGCGCTTTTAGTCAGCCCTCCTCAATTCCAGAGTCGCCTTCAAAGAAGGTCTTAGCGACCCCGTTTGGTTCGTTGGTATTGAGCCTCAGTGAGAGGGTTTCCTCGTGAAACTTCTCCCAGTCGGCCTGCTGGACGGCCCAGGCTGGACCTGATCTCGGCGGTGGTGAAAAATTCCTTACCTGCGAGCACAAAAAAGTGTAGATGAGATGGCGGTCACTCATAATTTCGATTTCCTCCCGAACCTTTCAGTCCCGCAGGCAGTTCAAATGACCAGAAGAAACAAGGGTCACATTCCGAGTTATACCTTCTTAACTACTAATAAATCTTTTATAACCACTGCGTGCTCTTTACTTATCTTAAAATATTATTCACTGCCTTGTCGTGCTTTTCATTTACCCTATTTTATTATTATTATTATTAGCCTTAGCGTTCGTTTGATCTATCTCAATTAACAGTATATTGAATCAACGTAATCTTATCTACCTAAATAATATGGTATAAGGATTCGACAAAATATGGCATGGATCAATCTATCTACTCGTGATCTACATTAACATATTTTATCTTAGTCTAATCTATGTTTAATAATACGTTGGTTTGGCGAATTTCTGAACTATGCAAATAAAGTACGATTTTTTTAACACAAAAATAATGAAATAATTGTTAAACTACCTCAAGATAAGAAGTATTTATTTTATTGATACCCCTAACTAAACTAACTGCACACTGCATTAGTAATTTTGGTAGGTAAATTATAATTCTAAAAATTATTAAAATCTATGAGATATTTCAATTTAAAAAAAAATCACAATCACAATATTTTCCAGTGCTTCTTACCATAATACCATAAAACATTTCTTATTTAATATTTGCGTATTTCATAACATGCTCAGGGTTAAAAATAATTTTAAATTTATCTAGACTTACTCAGCACATTTATTCTAAAAGCTATTACAATTTTTAATCGCAATTAAATTTAACCTTGTCACATTAGCGTTACAATATTAAAAATCTGATAATGTATGATAAAATCTTAATCGATTAAAATAACAAATGTTAATTACACTCAATACTGTTGCAACGTAATTGAGCCGATGTTATCAATTAATTGACGTGAAACGGAGAATCAGACCTATGCTTAACATTTTCAGGAAACCGATGATAACGAACTAAACCCGTAATATCTAATTGTGACGTAGACCTCGACTGTTTGCAACATCTATAGCCTTCGTACGTTAATAATTCCCGAGATTTTCTTTTCCATTAAAATTCGATTCGTTTCGGCCCCCAAATTATGAGTAATGTGGATTACAATAATCCCCAGGAAAAAATTATAATAAAGGCTGTATGCATAAAATATTAATCCGCATCACTTTCACTCTTTTATAGGACAAAAAAATTGGTGATAATTTTATGTAGTATTTCATCATTTTTCGTATGTGATTAAAATTATGACTTGATGTATTACATTATATTATTTTATATTATCTTTTTTTCTATTTTTGTAGAGAAGTTAAATTTTTACTTAAAACATCGAAAAAGGTCATATTTGTGTTAAATTTTAAATAAATAATAAATTTAATACAAACTTTTTTAGACAATCCTTAAGAAAATCTAAAGCCTGGGATTCCTCACGTGATAAGAAAGAAGTAAAGGCTGGTACGAGTGGAAGAACGCTATTTTGTGGACTTTCCCATTTCTATATGTGACTGAAATTTTTAATGACATTAATAGATTTTATGTACAATTTTGGAATATTATGTATGGTACTAATATTAATACTAATACAAGAGCAACCAACCACCTTTCTGGCCTTGCCAGTATTATCAATATTGCAAAGTCCAGCAAATGCCAGACCTTTTTCGATATGTTAAGTAAAAATTTAATTTCTGTACAAAGGTAGAAAAAAATACTTTTAATTTAAATTAAAAATATAATTTTCTTAAGATATTGGAAGATCTGCTAATTCTAAATATCTCTCAAGACTTAATCAATGTCAAATTAGAATGGCAAATTTAGTAATTGAGCATCCGTTATAAAGATTTGACCACACAAACCATACTGATTTATTATTATTTACATGGAAGCGAATGTAATTACAGTAACAAATAATAAAAAAATGATCAGGTATTGAATTATTATATATTGTCATTGCATATATTACTAAATATGACTTGCTTAATCTTTTTCTGTCGCATTCAAATATTAATATATTTAAACCTAAAAACCTAATTTTCCGGCAAATTTTATGGTAAATAGTTAAAAAAACAACATTAGATTATTACAATGGTAAAATCACAACATAAGTACTCGAAGCACGACCTTCACTTTCACGGATAGAACCATATGTATACCCAAAAACATCGACAATAATGTTGTTAACAATCATTATGATAATGTATAAAAAAGTAAGTTTTTATGTTCTGTTCTTATTATTGCTTATTTATTCCATAGATTACCATAAGATATGATAACTGAATTATTATATATTTCCGTTTAATATATATTATAAAATGTTTATATTTAGCATTATAAAAACATTATTCGACTTTTATGTTCGTATTTATTATTCATTCGGATAGACATACGCTTTTAATGTTTGAACGTAAACTACAATCTAAACCATCACGTTTGCAATAACAATTTAGAGCTATTAAACTATTTTTAACACTATGGTAAAACCACCTTTAAACAAAGAAATGTATATATTAGATTAAGAAAATTCTATATTACTTATTTTAACAAAATTTGTAAGTTTTGTTATTAACAACAATACTTTTCTCCCGAATGGAAACAAGGTATTTTTTGTATGTATTCCCATATCCCTCATAGGACAGAAAATCCTACATACTTATAATATTAAATTCATACCAGATAATCAATTTGACTTCTTTCCTAAAAAAATCAACCATTCATTTGCATTTTTACATCCAATGTACAAACCAAACAAAATTAAATCCTGATTTAGTTTTAATTTTAAATATTTTCTATAGTAAGAGATCTGGAAGATGATGACGAGCACAATAGCGAGTTAAATACATTATTTGTGTCCAACGCCACTGCTAGGGTGTATATTCTTTCTAAAAGGGGAACCTTCTAGCCTCCAGTATGACGCCTTCTGTATAGTTGCCTAGTCGGAATCCAAATTGTCTTGAGAACAGGCCTATATCCTAGATTTACATATGGTGCGCTTCCAGAGTCTTGAATATTTTGCTTGTCGTTAAGATAAACCAGTCGAAATTACATTGATTCTATTATAATCCCCTCATCCCCTTTTGGGGAGTAACACTAGTCTGGCTCTCTTATAGACGGCTGGTATAATTCCCTTTAGAAGTCACTGGTTTATCAGGTTAGTGATTATTTAGCGTAGGTCTTATCACCTTTTTACTATTTCTGTTTTTATTTCGTTAAGTATTTCCTTCCTACCAAAGAACGTATGTTTCATCATGTTGTATAGTTTCCCAGTTTTTCCTACTTTGTCTTATATTTCTTTGTCTAGCTTGCCATTGTTTTTGACTATTGTCCCCAAGTATTTATAGCTTTCTACTTGTTCTATTGTTGTTCCTCCTATCGAAATATTGTGTGCTTTACGCTCCTTTGTTATTACCATTGATATTGTCTTCATATTTATGTGTGCAAGTTCCCTGTTTAGTATTTGCATATTTTGTTGTCTTTTTCGGTTTCTGCTACTATGACCATATCATCTGCGAATAGTAGTTCTGTTATTTCCGTCCATCTCATCTTCCAAAAGCCTAATTTCAGTCTTTTTTGCATCTTTTATTGCAGAATCTAAAACTAGTGTGAGCAAAAAGGAGCTTAGGACACATCCTTGCTTAACTCCTATTCTTGCTGTGAACTCTGTTGATTCCTCGTTATTGGCTCTTACGATGTTATTGTTATTTGCATACATGCCTTCGATTGTTCTGATTATTTTCTTTCCTATTTCCCTATCTTCTAAAGTTTTCCATATGTCTTCTCTCCTAATTCTTTCGAATGCATGTGCCTCTCTGTTCTTCTTTATTATTTTTTCGCTTACTTGTCTCAATATGAAAATTAAATCTTAGGTGCTTCTTTCTCTTCTAAATCCGCATTGACTTTCTTTTGTTGTATTTTCTACGTTGTCTCTGATTATTTTTTCAAGTATTCTTGCCATTACTTTACCTGGTATGCTCGTTAATGTGATTCATCAGTTATTAATGGTTCTCACGAAAAATCAAATTTTGAAATCGAATAAGTGTTCATCAATCTAATAAAAACACAAGATTTTCAAGATATGCTCAAGGCAGCACTGAGCGATACGATTTCGTCCGCTGTGAAATCAGCGTTATCAAAGCTCGAGAACGAGATAGAACTAATTCGAGAAGAATTAAATGAATTGAAAACCACGCACGAAAAACTGTCAACTCAATGCAATAATGCGGAACAATATGCAAAAAGGAATAATCTCATAATTTACGGAATAAGTGACAACAATATTAACGAAAATATTGATGCTACTGTGGAGAATATTTTTAATAACCAACTCGAAATGGTTATTCCGTCTGAAGCAATCGAAAAAGTACACCGAATAGGAAAATTACAAAAAGGAAAAAATCGCCCCGTTCTCGTGCAATTTGCGAACCACAAACACCGAATGGATATTTATAAAAATAAGAAGAAATGCAAAGGAACATCTTTTGTTATAAAAGAAGATTTAACTGTACACCGTGTGAAGATTTTGAAATCAGCAATAGAAGAAATATTAAGAAAGATAAACGAATTCTAAAAATTCAAAACATTTCAAAATGAAAAAAACAGTTTATAGCTTTTAGATGTAAAAACAATAGTGCGCATTTTTGAAAAGTTATTAAATCATTAAATATTTATAAAACTAAAACTAAAATTCCTCTACCTTAGTCCTTGAATAAACCAGACCTTATTAATAATTATTGGCTGCCTGTAAAGGAAGTACATCTACGATTGATCATGATATAATTAAATGTTATAGTAAAAATACCTTGAAAAACTGTAAAATTTAAACCAGTAACAGAAAATGTAATGTGTAAATACTTATTGGATATCAAGTCAAATGCCGCTGGCATAGACAATATTAATATTACCATGATTTTAATGTTTTGCCCCTATATTACAAACATAGTTCACTCTTGGTTAGTTGATAATCAATATTCAAATATTTGGAAAATTTCAACAATTGTACCATTTTCAAAGATAAAACCTCATCAGAATTTGGAGAGCTAAGGCCTATAAGCATATTGCATGTACTCTCAAAAATCTCTGAAAAAGTAATAAAAGAACAAATTTGTGTATTTTTAAATGATCATGATATTCTCCCAAACTATCAGTGTGGATTTCGTAAATATCATAGTTGTTCTACAGCTCTGTTAGCAATAACAGATGATATTATTGGGAAAATAGATACTGGAAAAAGTACTGCATTAATCCTTCTTGACTATTCTAAGACGTTTGATACTCTCTGTTATAATATCTTATATGCCATATTGCATTATGTTGGTTTCTCAACAAATGCAATAAATCTAATGCAGAGTTATCTAACTGATAGAAAACAATATGTCGAAACGAATGTTGGAAAATCTTCCGAAATAGAAATTTCTCGAGGGGTCCCCCAGGGATCCATACTAGACCCAACTATTTTGGCTATATACACAATTCCCTTACAAAATGTATAAAACATTACAACATTCTTCTTTATGTCGACGATACGCAGTTGTATTACTCATTTGATTCCAGTAATATTAATCAAGTAAATGCACAAATTAATTCTGACATAAAACAATTGGTTTCAGATGGAAAGATGAATAAATAAATAGATGGGAGATGAACAAACATATAAACAAATAATACATGACTATTAAACAGATAACATAATAGATGATGGGTAAATCAAAATATACCTACCTGTACATTGGAAATGCAAGATTTAAATTAATAGATGACAAATGAACCGAACAGAATTCATAGATAATCATTGGTAATGGCAAATTTAAAATTGAAAATGACAGATGAATCAATATGTAGACGGCAGATGAACAGATAATCATAAAACGAGATAACAAGTGGCTATTAAACAAATGATAAATAATAGGAGATAGATAAAGTAAAATGTAAATTGAGAGATGGCAGTTGTACAGATTATCAAAAAAATAGATGATGGATTAATAGATAATCCTTAGTAATGCAAATAATAAATTGAACATGACAGATGAACAGATGGGCAGATGAATAAATATATAGATGTCAGATGAACAGATAAACATAAAACCACATGACAAGTGGCTATTAAACAGATGATAAATAATAGAAGATAGATAAAGTAAAATATATCTGCATATTGACAATGAGATGACATATCAACAGGTGATCAAAAAGAAAAGGATGATAGATTCATATATACTTTTTGGTATTGATAAATGACTGTTGGATGATGACAAATGGATATATGAATAAATAAACAGACATAACAGATAACACATAAAGAATATCAAAGTTGAGAGCTGCCAGATAAACAGATGATCAAAAATACAAATGATAGAATCATAGATCATCCTTGGTAATGGAAAGTTTGGTTTTGACAGTTTGAAGATGACAGATAGAGAGATGAACAAATATACAGATGGCAGATGAACAGACAAACAGTTGACAGTTTCTAGAAAACCGAATGTTATATATTGTACATTCACAATAATAGATGTAAATTAAAACATAGCAGATGACCATGTGATAAAAAAACAAATGAAAAATTCTTATATAATCATTGGTAATGGCAAATGACAGTTTGAAGATGACAACTGGATATATGAACAATAAACAGACGGCAAATTAACAGAATATCTATAGAGATAATCAGATGTTAGATGATATATAACTGATGACCAAAAATTGATGGATAAAAATTGAGAGATGGTAGATGAAAAGGTAAATTTTTGGCTGCAATAAAATCAAATACCATTACCAGTGCCAACAGACACAACACCAAAAAAATAGGAAAAAAGGCTGCAAAGCCCAATCCTGTTACTGTTACCATAACCAAGGCAGAAAAGAAATTATTAAGCAAGCAATCGTTCAAATCTAAGATACCCATAACATCATCTCGATCTTCAGTTAGTTTGACTGAGAATACGATTTTGATAAAATCAAAATACTAAAAATGTAAGAAAGTCCTTTACGTTGTAGAAAATTATCTAATAATTAGAAAAAACACGAAAATATTTCGTAAATCTACATACTCACAAATTCGTTCAAACTTGTGTTGCTTTTATAGCCTTGCTATTTATAACACACACATTACGCTTGTATTATTCGAGGTATTAGCCAGAGAAGTAGTTGTTTCAAAAGTGATTTGTTTTTGTAGTCTTAATAAGACTCGTTTGTTGTAGATTTACGAAATATTTTCGTGTTTTTTTTCTAATTATAAATCAAAATACATCTGCAACGGACAGAACACCTATACCAATTATGCAGTGGAATATGAACGGATTCTATGATAATAATAATAATTTATTGGTGCTCATCACATTTGTGTGATTTTGTACGTCTGTCTGAGTTAAACGTACTTTGTAACTCTATATATCCGCTTGCAATATGTTTACAAGAGACCAATTTTCGACGTGAACATACACCTTCGTTACGAGGGTACTCATTTAACAGACATGGTTGCCATTCTTGTAAAAAGTAATATTTTTACTCAGACTCTTGACATCACAAGTTCAATCCAAACTATTGCAGTTAGATTGTTAACCAATCGCCCAATTACTTTGTGTTCAGTGTATATCCCTCCAAGAGAAATTGTATTACTAACAGATATTGAACATCGAGCAGTTGCCACAGCCGTTCTTGGCAGTGAGTGATTTCGATACCCACAACCCGCTCTGAGAATCGTTGCAGATAGACTCTAGAGGTAGAATTCTGGAGCAAACTACTCTTTAGAAACGATATCGTATTATGGAATACAGGCCAACACACTCATTTCTCTGCTGAAAATGTAACTGTGTTGTGTATAGATCTCTCCCTCACCTCTCCTGTTCTTACACTCAGTATTACTTGGAAAGTCACTACGGATCTTTCAGGTAGTGATCATTTCCCAAGTTTGTGCAATATTTTCCAAGAGTTACACGAACATATAAGACCAAGGCGATAATTGGAAATTATTCCATCAAACTCTACAAATGGAAAATAATATCGACGTGATGTGCGCAAATTCTACTGTAATGAACCCTTCTCATTATGGGAACTAGATTAGGCTTTACGAGAATGCCATGATACATTTCTAATATTTTTAAATTTATTATTCTTTTTGGTATGTTTTTTTTCTTTTCTATGCACATGTTGATAAGCATCCACGTCAGTTTTCACATGAAGGACTAAGACGTAGATCAACTTTAAAGTTGCTCTTAGTCCTATTTGCACTAATTTTTATTTTATATTTTATAATTAAGTAATAACATTTAGTTGTATGATGTATGCATATTATCAATGTGTAACTCTTCTGTTGATTGCAAATAAATTTATTATCATTATTATTATTATTATTATTCCTCTATAATTACTGCAGTCCCTCTTGTCTCCTTTCTTGTATATGGGTAGAATTATTCCTATATTCCAATCTGTAGGTATCTTTCTTTTTTTATATATTTCATTAATTAATTATGTCTGACTTCCACTTCGCCCATGTTTTTAATAATTTCTGGTGTTATTTCATCTTTGCTTCCATTCTTCAGTTTTTTGATAGCTTCTTTTGTCTTTTCTTCTATAATTTCTTCAGCTTCGTCTATATCGCTGTCCTTTAGTTAGTTGTCTTCTTCCCGTTTTCTTTTGGTCTGTGTTTCTGTACCTGACAGCTCCTCAAAATATTGTTTCCACCTTAGCATTATTTAATTCTCATTTTTCACTATCTTTCCGTACTTATCTTTCATCATGTACATCAGACTGTGTTCTTTCTTTTGTTTTAATTGTTTTACTGTTCCGTAGAACAATTTCTGATTATCCCGATAATTTTTGCTCATCTTCATACCAAGTTCCTTCTATGAATCCTGTTTTGACTTCTGTACCTCTATTTTTACTTCTTTCCTTCGTTTTTGTTTGTACTTAGATATTTTTTCTCTTTTTCTTTTTCTTATTTTTGATTTTTGCTTTTATTTTCTCGGACCACCACTCTGTTTTTTCCTATATTTGTTGCCTACCTTTGTTATTCCACACCTTTTCCTTGCTGCATTTTTCTTCAATGTCTTTATTATCTTTTTCTTTAGCGAATTCTCTATTTATTATCTACTGGTATGTCTTTCAGTATTGTTCTTCTTTAAGTTTGTGCGTCTTTATTTTCTCCTTGATTATTTCTCTTCTCTTGTCGATTTGTTCCCGTTGTCTTCTTGCTATGTCTATTTTGAATAAAGAGTGATCGCTTCCTAACTCGGCTTTTCTTGTTACTTTTACGTTTTCTACCATTTTCCATTTATTTTTACATGATTTTACAGTAATCGATTAGATATTTTTCGTTCCCCGCTGCTTGTGTTCTTATATATTTGTGTTTACATTTTGGGTTTGTGATTATTAAGTTATTTTCTATGCAAAGTTGTATTATTGTATCTCCATTATTGTTCCTCGCTGCCTTATTTTCCCATGTATTCTTCTATTCCTTCATTTTGTTTCCCGACTCTTCCGTTTAGGTCTCCTATGATTATAGTGTTCTCCGTTCCATCGTCTATTTCTTTTAATAGATCCTAATAGAACTTGTCTTTGTCTTCTTTTCTTGCATCTTCATTTTCTCCATATGCTGTTATTATAGTCCACTGATCTTTTTTTGTTAGCATTATGTCCACTGACATTATTCTTTTATTCACCTGCCTTTCCTTTATAATGTCTTTCAACCTGTCTGGTCCTATTCCTCCTTTCGCTCTCTCTTTTTTCCCCACTCCTAACCAGATTATCCAGTATCCTTTATGTATTCTCTGTATCCCTTTTCCTTTCTTTTTAGTTTCTGTTATTCCCATTATTTCGACTTTGTGTTCTATTATTTCCTCTATTAGTTCGATTTCTTTTCCTTTAAGGCTTCTTAAGTTCCGTGTGCCTATTCTCAATTCGTTTTTTTTTCTCCCCTATTTCTTATTTTTCATTCGTACATGTGGTTGTATTTCTTTGTTTTTGTTTTTTAGATGTATTATTTTTCCTTGTGTTATTAGATTTTTGTCTATGTCCTTGATTTCCTGCTAGTAGTCCTTTTTCTTGCTCACTCCAGATTATTATTAATTTCTTATAGCCTACCCATATATTTTTCCCTTTGTCTCCTTCATCCGTGGCTATGCTTCTAATTTATCTTTGCACTTTTCTTTCAGTTGTGGTCATGTCGTTGTCAATATATATTTGAGTGATCTTCAGTTTGTTGCTCTTGGCTTTCATAATTTTCTCTTTTTTCTCTCTTGTTTCAATTTCCGCTATTATTATCTCTTCTCCTTTTGCACACAGCCTTGTCCACTTTGACTTCTACTTGTAGTGTTTCCTTGCAGTACTTCTCTACTCCAGACTTATTTTGTGTCATTTTATCACAATGTTGTTTCTTCTTTTATCTCTCTCCATAATTTCTATTCTGTTCTCTAGTGTTTCGCACTTCTTGTTCATTGCTACCATTTTTCCTCTTCATTTCCCTTCTTATCTCTTGTATTTCTTCCTTCAATTCCTTTGTATTTTTTCATCTCTGCCAGCATCTCTTTCAGCATGTCTTTCACTTCCTCTATATCTTCTATTTCTTTTTTCTTGCCGTTTGTCTGTGATTTGTTCCTCTATTCGTTTTTAGCTGTCACTCTTCTTTTATTTTACTTTGTTCTGGTGACCGTAGGATCTTTTTACTTGTAAATATGTCTTTTCCTCTCCTCTCTTTGTTTTTTTCTCCATTTTCACTGTACTCGTTCGCTCTACTTCTTTTCTTCTCTTTATTTATATATAGTTTTTCGAAACAATGCAATTAAGTTTATAGCTAAAAATACCAATTAAAATTTAACAAAAATTATATGGGCATGTTGATTTTTTATAGCTTATATATAAAGCACATTAAGTAAATAAATCATGCAAATATATTTTGTAATTGAGAAACAAATCTGATTTACTTTACCATTACTCAAGTATTGATTTAATGTGCCCTGGTATAATTCGGTGTCGGGAGATTTCATCATCTGGACATTTCCTTTTACTCGCAAACTGTCTCAAATGCGCGAATTGTGCATGCATTGTCTTAATTAATACAAATTCGATTATATAATACGAATCGGTGCGTGAAATTATGCCTTATTCTAATATCGTTAAATCTTTGCAATAATTTCAGCCTTTCTCTCCTACAGCAGTACGTTCGATCACCTTACGAAATTATTCATTAGATCATGATATTAACTTATTTGTAAATAAATAATGTAACACCAAGTAAAATAAAGTAATAAATTGGCGATATAAAAGTCCTATATTTTGTTATATAACTGGGAAATTTCAATTAAATATTTACGACTAAAGATATTTCATTATTCCAACGTGTACAAAATTTCTAAATATTGTGGATGGAATATTTTTTAAATATTATCAGTTAGAAAATTATTTGAATAAACATAATATGACCAATTGATATAAAAAAATCTTGTTATAAACATTATACTGTTATTATTATAATTATTTATTAGTCATTAAGAAAATTATTTATATATTTAAACAAACTACTCTTATCACTCTATATTAGATACAGCTGTGTAGTGTTAATGCATGGCAATTATATTAAAAAATTATTAAAAAATGACTTCGAAATAATTAATGATTATTATTTTTTGAAATTAACTTTATTGGACCTTTTTTAAACCAACCTAATTCCCGTTAATTGTTGAGGCACTTATTTTTTGAAAATCCATTATCACTTAATATAATAATAGTAAACTATTTATGATTTTCAACGTTTTATTTTAACTTTAACTTTTAAACAATTGTTTAACTACACTGAAGCTTCTTAAGGTGAAGAAATATAATACTAATATAATATTATATTTCTTCACCTGAAGAAGCTACAGTATAGAGAAACAATTGTAGTGATATTAGGTAATTTCAAATTAAAACACTTGTTTAGTTTCATATTGTAATATTCAGTTTCCTGACACGTGTTTCGGTCAATGACGACCATTTATTTATTTATTTATTTATTTATTTATTTATATCTTTGGTCTTCTTTCTTAATAAAATACAAAAAATACAGAAAAAAGAAAACAAATTACAAAAAACATACGTAAAATTTTGTTCGAAAGAAGCACGGGCGGAATTACAAAATAACTGGTGTGAGTTAAAATAAAAAGTTGAAAATCATAAATGGTATACAAACTTATTCCCTTTTATTAAAACCAGATTTCAAAATTCATATTAAATCACAACAATAAAGAAGGTAATAAAATGTTTTAAATTAAATTCGTGTATACACATAATCCCATGTTTTAAACAAACACAAACCGAAGCGAAATATAATACGTGTCAATACATAATAATGTTTATGGACAAATAAACATCTAGTTACGAATTAAAATCCATTTTCAAGGTATTTTTTCTATTATTAAAGAAACGAACAAGAAATATCACTAGTTATAAACTTTTTTTTTATATATTTGCTTCATTTTCTATTAAGAATAATAAGGATATATATTTTAACACTATTTTTTTCAGATATCTCTAAAACGGTCTAGTTTAGCCTTATGATGTGCCATACCAATTTTGTGTAGAACTTCGAGATGAATTGAACTATGGAACAATATACGGGATGTTCCATTAAGGATAAAGCAAGTTTGTTTCATCCTAATTTTTTAACTGATCCTGTATACTTAATTTATCTTTATTCTGATAGTTTTTAAAAAAAACCTAAAACTTTTATATCTTAACGTTTTTCGCTAGCTCTCTTACTTATTAATATATTTGGCCGTTTCCATACATATCAGCGACCCTGTATATTTCGGACACAAAGTGACCATTGTCAGTGTTTTAATACCGAATTTCTATGATAATAATTATCTTATATGAAGATATTTATAATCATCTTTTTATTATCAAGAATGATAATGGCCCAGTGCCGAAACTAGTCGAATATAAAATAAACAATTTAGTGAAACAAACCAAGTGAATTTTTTCAACAACCTATTATTAACATAATGTTTCACCAAGTGAAAAATGAGAACCAAATACAAGATATACTGACTTTACTTCTGTAAGTAATTATTTTTTTGTTTTTTATAATTTTTTGAATTTTACGCGAATTTCTCTTACAGATTTCTAGTTTTTTTTTATTTCCTGAATTTTTCCTACAATACAGCATTGGTAAATAATTTTTTCATTTAATTTACATATGCATATAAACTAAATTAGGATGTGAGGGGAAGCTCTAGATATAATTAAAAATTACAAAACTTTGGGAAATTTACAACCAATTTTAATAAAGATCTATGTAGTTCCCCGCTAACGACTTCCCTTGTTAGTTGTTTAGCTGTTAATAAAATACTATCGCTTTCGATGAACTTCCGTCCAAATAATGTAACCTTCAAATTTAATGAGAATAAATCAGAAACAAAAAGTTATTTTCGCTATAATATATGCAGTATTTTTTTCAGTGTTAATACTAAACACCCGGTGTTCTATAAGTAGAATATAAAATGTAGTAATAATTATACATTTTATATATAGCTAATTGTTACACAAAATTGTTAAATAAGAGTGAAAATAATTTATTAATTGTAAATGATGATAATATATTCATGCTAGTGTATATAAAACATGTTAATTCATAATGTTTAATAATCTATTGCGTTTTATAATAAACAACCAATAGTTGATATTTTATTAGTTTTTTTTGTCATTTCACAACTGTATTTTATTTTTTAAAGGTAGTATAACAAAATGATTATACAAAAAAGAACAAAAAATACAGAAATAAATAAGGAGTATTGCTAAGGTACAAAAGGAGAAAGGTTGCAGAGTTTTTGTTGGGTACCAAAAATTAATAATAAATAATGAAAAATATCGATGGGACAAAGAACAACATGGCGTAACATTATATTTAAAAAACGAAAAAAATATGAGCAACTAAGAGATACACTAATAATAATAAGCAATAATAACAAAAATGTCATAGAAAATGGGTTGAATACTAAAAATAAAAAATATAAAGCATTACTTATTGGAACTTGGAATATCAGAGGAATTAATAATAAAAAGAAAGTAATAGAACTGGAATTTGACAAAATGGGAATGGACGTACTAGGACTGACAGAGACGAAAAAGAAATAACAACGAAGCATTACAACAAATAATGGATATCTAATTATATTTAGTGGGGTGGAGGAAAGTGCTAGAGCGGAATGTGGAGTAACTTGTATTAATTAATAAAAACCTCGTAGGACAAATTACAGAATACCAATGTATCTCTTTGCTAAAAAATTTGATTATAATATATGCTCCAACTAATGATGCCAATAAAGAAATAAAAAATAAATATTAGAAGGAACTAAATAGAATCACTAAAGAACTTAAAAATGAAGTGATTGTAATGGGGGATTTAAATGCACGGGTAGGAAGAAAAGATCAACTGCATAAAGAAAGAGTTGGAAAATATGACCAATCGTGTAAAAACGAACAAGGGAAGAGATTACTCAAATACTGTCAAATGAATAATTTACTTATAACAAAAACATTTTTTCAACACAAAAATATTCACAAATACACACGAGAGGTTATAAGCAAAAAATAGAGATCCATAATAGATTATATTTTAGTAAATAAAAATAAAATCAAGGAAGTAAAAGACATAAATAGAATAAAAAGAGGAGTCGAAATTGGAAGTGTTTACTTACTACTAATACTGAAAACTGAAAATATAAAACAGAATCTAACGAAAAATAAGAATATTAAGGTTTTAATATACGATTGGATAAAAGCCTCCAGATTAAAAACGCAAAAAATTCCAAGAACAACTGTCGAAGAAATGGATTGGCATAACTGAAGAGACAGGTATAGATAAATTATGGGCAACGTTTGAAAATAATATAAAAACTGCTGCAGAAGAGGTATGCGGTATAAACAAGAAAGATAAAACGAGGGAACAAACCTGATGGTGGAATAACACAATAAAAGAAAATATAAGTAAGAAGAAATCTCTCTGGAAGAAATATATAAATAATAAAATAGAAGAAAACTATACACATTGAACAAATTGCAAAAAAGAACTTAAAAAAATTAATTAGAAAATCAAAACCAGAGATGTGGGACAAATTTGGTGAAAAACACGAAAAAGAATTTAGACACAACCAAAAATTATTCTATAACACACTTAAGAAATTTAACAAATATAACAACCCTACAACAAATCAGAAATAAAAATAATAAAATATTACATAAGACTAGATAGAATAGTAAGATGACGAATATTTCCAGGACTTATTAAAAACTACAGATACATGTACAGACTACAGCTTTATTATAAAGATAAAATTACAGCAGAAATGCTAAAAAACCTAGACGAAACAGGAAAAACTCTATTACTTATTATTATTACTAAGAAAAAAATACCTGGAAGTTGGTACAAAACCTTAATAATACCAATATATAAATTCGGAAACAACACATGACTGCAAAAACTACAGAGAAACAAACCTACTAAACACGAAAATGAAAATATTCGAACAAATAATAGCAAACAGAATTAGGGAGAAAATAGAACATAAGTTAGCAGAAACACAATGTGGACTTAGAAAGGGACGAAGTGTACAAGACGACATCTTCACAATAAGACAAATAAGAGAAAAGATTCAACAACAACAGAAAAAAAAATGGTTTTAGCGTTATATCGATTTAGAAAAAGCATTTGACAAAGTGAATAGAAATATACTATGGAATATTCTAGTACAACATAACATCGACCATATAATAATAAGAATTATAAAACAAACATATTCCAACATTAAGAGCTACGTTATACACAATTTATAATATTTATAAATGAGATAAAAAGAAAATGTAACAGACAACTAAAAACATCCTTATTGAACATAATGAAATGACACCAGTTCTCATATCAGAAGGATTATTTGTGGACGATATAGTGCTCTTTGGTGCAATTGAAATTGATTTAAAACATAACATAAACATATGGAAACAAAACCTAGAAGAGTTTGGCATGAGAATAAACCTGAAAAAACTAAAACAATGTGCATAAGCGAAGTTGATCAAAATATAGATATCGAACTGAATAAAGAAACATTAGAACCAAGAAAAACATATAAATATTTAAGAATTACAATACAAGACAATGGGAAACAGAACATAGAAATAGACACCAGAATAAACAACACAATGAGACAACATTTCATTTGGAACCGAGAAATATCAAAACAGACCGAAGTGAAAGTTTTCAAATCTCTATTTAGATCAACATTTAGCTTTGAAGCATGGACACTAGACAAAGAACAAAAAAGCAAAATTCAAGCGGTTGAAATGAAATGCCTTAGAGGCGCAAAGGGAGTTACAAAATTAGATCGGATAAAAAACGCAAAAATCAGAGATCTGTTCATTGAATCAACCCTTGAATTTATAAAAAAAGACAACTCAGTTGGTTTGGACATCTACAAAGAATACCTGATACTAGACCAGTAAAACAAGTATGGGAAGCCTCAATAATTACAAAAAAGGCGGAGAGGAAGGCCGATAAACAACCTTTAGATGTCTTTATCGATAAACCATTTAAAAAATTTATGCGAGAAGAGTGGAATAAATAGGTGACAGACCAAATCATGATATGACTACAACAGGACGCATGGAACGACCAACAATTTCAGAAGTTTATACCTGGCTGAAAAATTCATGGAAAGCTGTGAAGGAAGAGAGGATTATAAAGTTATTTAAAAAATAAGGAATAAGTAATTCTATAGATGGTATTGAAGATGACGCAGTTTTTGAAAGGAGTGACAATAACAGTTCAGACGAAAAAAAGATACGAAGACGAGAGATAATGTCGAGAGTGAATATGAACTGAATATTGTTAGTACAGTAACAAAAAATTATATTTTTTCTAAAAATCATCTTATAAATTTAGGGCCATCTTATCGTTCAGTGTGTCTTATAGTGCGAAAAATACGGTAGGTTTCTCTAATATTCATTTGATTAAGCATACTCACAAAATATTTTTGAAATAAATACGTTGACTTGTGTAGGCTCTGCATTTCTCTATATATGTCTTACTGTAAGAAGGGTGTGACCTATTTTTAGGAGGATCTGAGTGACCTTCTCTCTCCTATTAAGTTTAACATGTGACTTCCAGAGAGATATACACCTTCTATCATGGCTTCCTCTCGATGCTCTCTCATCTCCTGTGTCAATTTCTGTTGAATAGTACCCTGACACCTTGACATCGACCGGCCTGTTTAAGCTAACCGTGACCGTAAGAGCTTCCCGATGGGCAATCTCGTTACCTTCAATACCAACGTGTGCAGGTACCCATATAAAGACAACATTTTTACCAGAGAGGTGCAGATTGCATAGAACAGATTTGAGTACTTGGTATATTGCGTACAGTTTAGCAGTATATGAGGAGGAAAGTGGATCTAGTGTACCTTTGAGCGAGGAGTAGACTGAGCCACAATAGCTAATCCCACTCCAGTGTCAATTTTAGATCCATCCGTATAAATGCAGCAAGAGTCCATGTACTTACTTAGTTCTATTAGTTTTAACTGAATGATGTTTCTTATTTAATTTGTCGCAGCAAGGCTAGGACTATGTGTATAGCAGGTGATACTTCGCACACATCAACCGGCTGCATTTCGGGTGAATTAAACTTTTGACTTCAGCGGAACACGCTCGTTCCGATACACACCGGCGAAAAGCATATTTTTGATATGTGTTTCGGGTTACTCCTACAGATGCTTCATATCCCAAAGCAAACCGAAAACCTCTCTACTTAAGCGGTGACAACCTGGCATCATAGCAGAGACTATTAACTGGTTTAGTCCCAAAATCTCCTGAAGCGCATCGTATAGCTGCATTATGAATTGAATCTAGAACCTGTAACCAAGATTTACGAGCACCACAATTAATGTTAGATAGGAACCTATATAATTAGGAGATTTCTTGCACCTTGTTGCATGACCATTAATGTGGGTATGGAATGATAGAATTCTGTTAAATATTAGTCCTAGAAACTGATAACTATCGACTCATTGAATAACAGAACTATTAATTTATAGCCTAGGATCCTTGTGTGGTCTACAGGCACTCCTTGTGTGGTCTACAGGTACTCGAAAACTACGGTGCGATAGAAAGGACTGGAGGAATAAAGGCAGAGGTCCTCTCCGATACCACCGATGAACCTTCCAAAGATTGCTATGTCAATCGAAGGTTAGATCCAGGTGCCAGCGTGTGATCTTCGAGTGCCTGCCATTAAAGACGGGTGGCGAGGGTGAGTGAAGATATATTGCCAAATTTATTGCTGATTCTGTGATGTGCGTTCCAGTCGAGTAGTCGTAAACGGGTGTGCTCTGTACTTGGTGCTACAAATCTCACACATACTACCGAACATGTCAACTGGAGTGACCACTAGAAATAATCCGGACGAAACTCTCATAAAGAAGGTCGTCGAAAGGATTTTGTCAAATCCAAAATGTATTAACAATCTTATTGATAAGATTAGTAGACATCTAAAATTAAACGTCAAGGTGTTTGAAGAAAAGGTAAATTCAGCAATCTTGAAGTTAAAGTCGACAATTGGAACAACAGCAAAAAGGACGCAATTTAAGAGTATTTGGAATACGTAGAAAAGATGGCGAGAAAGTATAAGATTCATTCATTAACATTTGCAACTCCAAAATGAAAATTCCGGTGTTGCCTTCCGACCTCGATGGCTGTCAGGAATTCAAGCGTGAAAATGATTCTACACACCTGGTTTCTTTCCAAATAAAGTGTTCGACTCGAAACAGAAGTTAAAAGCTACAAAAAATGTTATCCGCGAAGACATCCAGTCCAGTCCGCTTAGCACTAATGAAGGCTGCATCTGTTAAACTAACAATTATTTTTTTTGTTTTTTACTAACTACGGTCAGGAGTACATTAAGGTAGCTGATGGCACTAAGAAAATCTTTAAAATTGAGGACTTAGTAAAAATAGTTATAATAATAGTACAATTCACTTATTACATTGGTTCTACCCAAGTTATTTGAGTGCGGATTTTATTCGCTATTTTTTGTCAGTCCTTTTTATTGCCTATTTTTATTTTATACATTCAAATAACCTCCATAGTATATTTCTTATGAATAAATTTACTGTTTTATTGTTTAAATTATGTTATTGCCTTTCATCATGCATTAACAATTGATACTAGATTAAAATGTTAACCTTAAATTAATTTAATCATAAATTATGCTTTGTCAATTCAAAATTGCGCACATTAACGTTAGATCATTACTACCGAAAATTATTGAAGTTAAAGAACATATTTTAATGCATAAAATTGATATTTTAACTCTATCTGAGACTTGGCTAAATCCATCTATTCCTAATAGTGTTTTAAATATTAGTAATTATGTACTTGTTAGAAATGACCATTTGTCAAGAGGAGGTGGGGTTGCGATTTACATATCAGCATCAAGGCACTACAGCTTAATTAACACAGATAAAGATATTGAGATATAATAATAATAATAAATAAACTTTATTTAGCACTGTTGCTATATAAAATATAGTTATAAAATTCATAACAAATATATATATATATATATGAAATGTCTTATGTTATTAACTTATATCACTTAATCTTAAAAATACAAAATATGCCACACTTACCTTGAATACTTCTGAAAATGCAAAGTTTTAATGTTACTCTAGCTGCTCTCTATCGCCCAACGGATTATCATATTTCTCAGTTCTTAAATGAGTTTGAAAATACTATTATACCATAAACTGTTTTCCCTTATCGGGAAACATAATATATTGTTGGCGACCTAAATAAAGATCTATTAAAATCGATACTAATTCTTTCTGAACTTAAAGACTTAAGACCTATTAGCATTTAAAATAATTATAAAAGAGCAATTATCTGAATATGTAGAAACTAAATCTATTCTACCCCTTCTACAATCTGGTTTTCGGAGTGGGTATAGCTGCGAAACAGCTTTACTAAAAGTCACTGATTATATATTATCAGCTACAAATAAAGATCTGTAAACTAAATTAGTACTCTTGAACTTCTGTACAGCTTTCGATACAATTAATTCTGATATTCTAATTCAAATATTAAAACATGTAGGTCTCGATTATTCGGCTACCTTAATATTAAATCACTACCTAGTTATATACGGGACAACTTTACAATCAAAGATCAAGCTTCCTAAATATTAAGAAAGTTGTACCACAAGGCTCAGTTATTGGTCCTCTCCTATTCTCTATTTATACATCCAATATAATCATTTACAATTTTTCAAAGGTCAAATGTACGCCGATAACAGTCAAATACATTTCTCGTTTAAGTCCTTTCAAGATGCTGAAGTATGTGTGATGTCAGACTTATTATTATTAAGAAATTTATTATACAGTGTTTAACTTTTATAAAAAAAAGACAGGAAGACTAAAATACGTAAATCACAAAAAGCTCAAATTTATTAAAAACTGTTTCTCCATTAACTTTGTAAAGTAAGGAAAAGGAAAACTATTATAAAAATCTATGTGAAATTAAACATATTTTAACCTAATTTAGATGGAAAATAAAATTTTGAAATGTAAAATATAATAATTTGTAATCATAAAAATTAAACAATACAGTGAGTGACATTATACGTATAATATAAGGCAACTTGCAGAATTAAACACCAAGAGACAAATAGAAAAACTGTGTTATATTTTTCTCAATTGCAATGCATGCCGACTGCACCGGCCTTCAATTCGTTTTATGGATTTTATGTGCGAACTTCGAATAAACAATGACTTCCTTGAACAGATTTAGAATAGTGTACACAGATTTTGCGGAATTTTAAGATGCGATAAGAGCGAAAAGCGGATCACATTGAAACTCGCTGTTCATCGCCTTGGCGTCAAATAATTTTTCCTGGTTATTATTTTATGCAGACAAAGAGAATTGTTGCTGATTATTCCGGTCGTTGTAAATATACTTACGTAGAAGTGTAATAAATACGAAACAATTTAAATATGGTAGATGTAGATTTATACCATAGTTACGATTCATTAATCACTGTGAAATATTGTTTTAATATGCTTGTACAGTATTAAAATTGTTTATTTCTTTTTTTTTTAATGGAACAACAGTTTTGAAATTAAACCACGCCTTAAATTTAATGTTCAGTAATCTATTTGAACTATCCTTATTTGGAAAAGAATTTAAATACGATATGTAATTGTGCATAACTCAAGGAAATATTATTTTTTATCGTCGTTATTTATTTCTATTGCATACTGAGCTATTTTACAATGCATTGGTTGTTTAATTCTTATTAAGGTTAAATAATTTATAATACTTATTTCTTAAGAAGTAAATGTTAAGAGCTTGTTATAAATTATGTGGAGTGTTACTGTTCAGATTATACATATATATATATATATAAGAATCGAATACCGATAAGATAATAATTATAATAAAATAGATTAAATTTATACAAGTAGCTGAAAGATCTGTACTCTGAACCCTTACCAAACTAATCATTTCCATAACCCATCCAACGATTTGTTATACGATTCCACTCAGATCACTTCCAGCATCCAAATGTACTTTAGCTATTGGTGAAATTCTTTACAATAAAAAATTTGTATTTCTCGTAATCCCTATATTTCTTCAAAATACAAACAAGCACGATTCATGAATTCTCATCATCTGGACAGTTCCCTTATCTACCATTTCAATTCAATTCCTTCAATAATTACAGGCCAGAACGACCTTTGGTCGATAGTCCAGGCAGTGATCTACTAACAAAACTAAACCAAAGTAAAATCCATCGGCAACAAAAAATAGGGTTGACCCCCTTTTCCGCAGCCCTTGGGGTCTGAAGGGACTATTTTATCAGAATCCGATGTTCCTCTCGAAAGTTTCCATTCGGCACATTTATCGTTACGATGCATTGTTTTCAAGTTATTCGAGACCGTAATGTTAAATGGGAGACCCTGTATATATATAGATTAAATCACCGAAATAGTATGTACCGAATTTTTGGCCACAACTCTAGTCACTATTATTCCTAAAATTAACCACCAAGCCACTATAAAACTGAAGAACTGAAGAATTTCTCTAGATATATTGATTTGAGTTACCCTATAGTTACATTTAGAAAATCTTTAGATTTTCATTTTATATATCATAAGCAAGCCAAATAGGGACATGAATTAAAATTTGTCTTGATTTACTACTCAATATTTAATGTAATATTTCATGAAAAAAAACTTGTGTTATATAATAATACCATGCCAAAAATATTGAACTAAAATTTGATTCGTATGCTTCTTTAGTTCACTAACAACGCGAATTATAATCTCAAAGCAGAGGGTTCTAAGAATTCAACTGTCATCCACTCGAATTCGAATTTTAGGCAGGATATTCTTGTATATCTTGTATTTGATTCTCAGTCTTGTTGATCGTGATTACGAAATTACTTTAAAAGATCTGGTAATGGCTATTAAAGAGCTTAAGGAATATGTGAGTGCAGTCTCACTAAAATGCGAAAAATTAGCGACAGAAAATTTAGAGTTAAAACATTTATCAATGTAATACATAACTTAAAGGAAGAAAATGCTAGAATGAATAATACAATTGCTAATAAAAAATCGTGAACTGGAAGAATTATTTAACAAAAATAACTCTATTTCTATTCTATAACCCAACTGACATGTCAAGTGACAGCGTTATAAATGAAATTTTGGATAGGAACAAACGATCGAGTAATATATTGGTATACAACATTAGTGAATCATCTTCTACGGAAACAAATTCACGAATAAATTACACGATCATTCTTGTCGAAACATGGCTTACTGCCGATTTTGCTCATATTTCGCTCTGACCGTTCATTACTAACAAATATGAAGAATCGTGGGGGCGGAATATTAATTGCTGTTCGCAATTGAATAATGTCTCATAACATACCTCTGGAAGAAAAATCTGTGGAACAATTCTTTGTTTCTTTGAGAATAGGTGTGAATAGAATAATTATTGGTGGAGTATACATTCCTCCTCAATTCAAATTTTGAAAAATATTTAAAACATACTGAAACAGTTGAGTCATTATCATATATTTATAGTGATTCAGAGTTTTTAATTTGTGGTGATTATAATTTGCCTGGCATAAATTGGATAAATGATTGTTTTAATGTGCAACCTAATATTGGAGCTAATATATCAGCCAATGTAATTTTGGAAACATTTAGCTTTTTAAATATGTTTCAGATAAATACATTTTCAAACAGTAGAAACTGCTATTTAGACCTTTGTTTTTCTACGATTCATGATGTTTCTATGTATATGGCTGTTAATAATATATGCGCAAATACTATTCATCATAACGGGTATTAAATTTCTTGTCTTCTTAAATTCATTGGAAAGTACTTTATATTTTAGCGAAGTATAGCATGGTTTTAAAAACTGTAATTACTAAGATATTAATAACTTTTTATGCAATATTGATTGGTAGAAATTGTTTCACAATTGCGATGTTGATAAAAAAAGTGAGTTATTTTTATGACATTGTTAGCAAAGCAATTGCAATGTTCGTTCCATTAAAAGTAAGGAAATCGCGAAATTACCTGAAATGGTTTAATTAAACTTTAATGAAACTTACTACTGAGAAAAAAATAGCGCATGCCAATTATAAAAGTACGGGCGAAGCCGTGCGCTATGAAATATTTAACCGCATTCGAGAAGAATGCTCATTATTGAGTAAGCAGCTATACGATTCATACTGTGACCGTATTCAACATAATATCCATAGGAACCGATCGGAAGTATGGAGATTTATAAACGATGTCAGGAATACGTCTGGTTTACCATCATGGATGATGTTCAAGGACAAGATCATTACGGATGGAGCTGAAATTGCGAACGCCTTTGCTGATTGGTTTTCTGCTGTATATGTTACCAGAAGTACATCCAATGGAAACTAGGTAAACAAACGCGAAGCTCCCATAATTGTTAATAGCGATCATTTACATGTGACTGTTGAGGAAGTATTTAATGAATTAATGTTACTGCAAAATAATTTAAGCTGTGGTCCTGATGGGATACCAGGACACTTTTTAGCTAACTGTGTATGTTCGTTGTCGATTCGAATACATACCTTATTTAAAACATCCCTTCAGGAAGAGAAATTTCCCGATGTTTGGAAGTTGAGTTACATTAATCCAATCTATAAAAGTGGCGATCGTAAAAATATAGAGAACTATCGAGGTGTTGCTCTTCAAGCAATGATACCAAAAATTTTGGATAAATTGGTTAGTAAACAGCTTGTTTGGTTGGCTAAACCAAACAAATCGCCAACAAATAGTGAAGATTAATAACCATTTATCATCTAGTATTAAAGTAGTGTCAGGTGTGCCGCAAGGCTCACATATTGGACCGATTTTGGTTTTGCTTTTCTCAATGATGTGTGTGATTGCTTTAATTATGCTAGATGCTTATTGTTTGCAGACGATTTAAAATTGTATCACCCAATTGATGATATTACACATAGCTACGAATTGCAATCTGATTTAGATAATTTGCGCGACTGGTGTGATTGCAATGAACTTTCTTTAAACATCAGGAAATGTAAAGTTATTACCTTTAGTAGACGATCTCGATTAATTGAATTTAATTATAACATTAACAACGAAGTTTTAGAAAAAGTAGGTTGCATTCAGGATCTTGGGGTTTATTTTGATAACAAGCTCTTGTTTAGGGAACATATAGATTATATCTGTAAGAAAGCTCTCAAAATAATGGGTTTTATATTGAGACACTGTAGAAATTTTAGTTTTGATACTATAAAAGCTTTATACAGGGTGAGTTTTTTTCGATGTTCTCTATGGGGATCTCGGAAACTATAAGAGATAGAGAAACGGTTAAATGGAGAAAGAAGTGTAGATTTACGAGACGAATAAAATTCCACTTTCAAAGTTTTCAAAAAAGTCAAGGGTAACTAGATATTTTGAAAAAAGTAAAAAGTGTCATTTTTTCAAATCAATATATCTCGGTTATTGTAACAGATAGAAAAAAACTGTAAAGGACAAAGTTTTAGATAATTTTATGCAGATTAATAAAAATTAATCAGAAAATTTTTATCTTTTTTCTGTGGGGGTTATGTAAAAAACAAAGTATATGAAAAATCATATCAATCTGTGGAGGATCATAAACTAGTTGTTATTGAAACATTTAATTCAATTTACATGAGAATAGTCAAAAAGCGATAAATTCAATTTTAAAAAGATATAATTTATGTCATAATAGTATTAATAGTGGACTCTTTGACCATATTTTTTTAATATTAAAATTTCTCTCCCATTGATATATTGATAATTACAGAATTACTTTATGCAGTTGTTTCATTTTGATTTATCTCTGTAAAACTAATAATTACAATATTGCTATTATTATAAACAACTGCAATTGTTTTACTTTCATCTTTTTCATGGCTACCCATTTTTTATTTATAACAAAATTTAAAATGACTATAACTCACTTATTTTTAGAAATAACTATGTCGTATGCCATATTAGATTAAAGAGAAAAAAATTACCTTTTGAATGAGGTCACAGCCAACTATGGTTTCCATTTAAAAAAATGTAAGTTTGCATCATATCTCGGAAAATGATGGTGATAAAAAATTTCTGATTATTTTTTATTAATCAACATAAAATTATCTAAAACTTTGTCCTTTACAGTTTTTGTCTATCTGTTATAATAACCGAGATATATTGATTTGAAAAAATTGACACTTTTTAGTTTTTTCAAAATATCTAGTTACCCTTGACTTTTTTGAAAACTTTGAAAGTGGAATTTTATTCGTCTCGTAAATCTACACTTCTTTCCCCATTTAACCGTTTCTCTATCTCTCATAGTTTCCGAGATCCCCATAGAGAACATCGAAAAAAACTCACCCTGTATATTAGCCTTGTACGTTCTAATGTCGAGTACGCATCTATTATATGGTCTCCTTATTATAAGCGTTACAAAGAACAAATTGAACGAGTTCAGAGAAAATTTATTTCGTTTGTATCATTTAAATTAAATTTATCCATGGATGATTATAAATCAATTTGTTGTGTGTTAAATATTGAATACTTTGAATTACGAATGATCAAATCAGACTTATGCTTCCTATTTAAAATAGTCACTAGAATGATTACTAGTAATATTTTGGAAAATATTGATTTTTCATTTCCTTTATCAAATCGATCTTTAAGGAATAAACCAATATTTAGATTGAAAATATTATTAAATAATTACAGTCTTAATAATCCCATTCAAAAAATTATGAGTTATGCTAATTTGCTAAATACTCAGGTTGATTTCGATATATTTGGCGATAATTTCTCAAAATTCAAATCCAAATTAAACACTCTCAATATAGATAGATTAATATGGTTTAAAAACGTGCATTATGTTCTATACATAGTTATATTTTGTTTTTGTTATAAATTTATTTGTAATTCATTCAATAATTTCTTTTCTTTATAAATATATAATGTAGGTCATTACCTTTAATATGTGTGTATATATGTGTATATGTATATATTTTTCTTGTAGTTCCTGTATGTGTTCGTTTAGTTTATAGTTAATAATAATATTAAGAATTAAGTTTTTGGAATATTGTGAATAAATGGTGTTACCGTGTATAAATAAATAAATAAATAAATCTGAGTCACTAATAGATTTTATTGTGCACCACAGAAAAGTTAGGTACACTACCCATGCATGGATCATCAGATCATTTAATGTTTGTGAATTATTATTTTTGATTGCAAGAATCACTCATTTAAAAAGATTATAATTAGAAATTTCAACCACTTTAATCCTGAATCATTCCTAGCAGATATTAGAAAAAAACAATGCTTTTCGCTTACGAAAATTCAGGCATATAAAAAACAAACAACATACAATATAAAGGAAATGGTGAAAATTAGAGGCAATGCATACAAATGTTATAAAATTCACAAAATCCTCTTCATTACGAATTTTACAAAAGTATGCGAAATTAACCACTGAACCAAAAGTCATATGGAGATTAAAAAAACAAATGTGTAGAGAACTAAAAAAACTTAATTATTATATAGGTTTTATAATTAAAATCACTTCGTTTGTTTCACAAAATTGTGATTATCTGTTAACAAAAAACTTTAAAATACACATACATAAAAAATACACCAATGGGAGTGGAAGAACACGTGAACTTGTTAAGTCCGCCTTCATGTTCTGTACTTTAAATTTTTAAGTTATTGTATTTATGTATGTATTTTTATGTATATTGTTTTAATAGAGCTTGTAAAGTACGTAAAAATAACACCAACTTAATAGTGATCTGAGAAGTCTAGCTGAAAACTCTGTTGTTCATGCACTGCAAATTAATCCGTCTAGAACGCAAATTTTGGATTGATATGGCTGATACTTGGCGAAACTCCATTATGCAATTATTAAATAAAAACACGACTGTTTAGAGTTTTGCTTTATTTGTAGATACACTACTACAATTGTTTCACCACACTGTGGCTTCATCAGGCAGATGAGCAAATAAAGCAAAACTCTAAACAGTCGTGTTTTTATTTAATAATTGCAAAACTCAAATTATTCTTTTCGGTTCCCAAAATAGTAGAACTGTTGCAAAACAAAATTTAAAAACTCTTAATGGAGTTTTTTTAACTATTAGCGACCGAGTTAAAAACTTAGGATTATTTATAGACTCAAATTTGAAATTTAAAACCAACACTTCATATTTTTTACGAAATGCTTATATAGCATTAAAGTCGATATTTATGAAGACATATCCTTAATACAAGAGCTAAAATAATGCTATGTGAAAGCTTGGTACTATTCAATTTTAATTATTGTGATGTTATATGTTATATACACCAAATTTTTGGATCAAATTGATGTGAAACGAATACAAAAATGCAAAATTCCTGTTTGGATTTGATATACGGCACTCAAAGATGCTCTAGAATATCACATAAGTTGGAAGAGGCACAGTGGCTTAATATGAACAACCGTCGTAATCAACACTCTGCATGCTTTTTTTTACAAAATTGTAACAACAAATGCCCACAATATTTACATAATAAAATAACTTATAGAAGTAATGTGCACAATATAAATGTTAGATCGCTGGGCCTCATGTCAATACCTAAACATAAACTCTAAATTTTTAAGAAGTCATTCTCATACTCTATTACGCAATTCTTTAACCGAATACATTTTTTGATATTGTAACTATAATGATTTTAAGTCGAAATATAAACTTATGCTACAAACTGAGTATTGTTTTCACTTAATTTTTTAACAATGTTCTTTAAAAAATCTATAATTTCAAGCGTTTTTGTTAAATTTTCTGAGAGATTCTCATCATATCTTGCTTTATTATTATTATTATTATTATTATTTATCTCTTATTTTATTGTTTTCTTTATATTTCTAGAATCCCCCAATAGTTGTTTTTTTTTTATTTTCGAGTGTTTTTGACTATAAGTAAACAAACCTTGTATTTTTTCGAGAGATGAAATTCTTCATTTTTTTCATATCTTTAGATGATCTTTCACCATTTTCTATTTTTTCTAGTCGGATGTAACAATTTTTCCAATAACTTGTGACTTATTTTTCACAAGTTAATGTTTTTTTTGCATTCTCCAGCAAATAAATTTAGATTTCAAGAATTTTGTTCAACTACACTATTTTTGAAATTTATAATGCTTCATTTTTTTTTGGTTTTGGTATTTGACCTTTTAGGCTTTTTTAGAATTTTAGAATTTTCTAAAAGATAACCAAAGCAAATTTTCTGTTTTTCCTTACAGAGTTTTCGTTTGAAGTTTCAGATATTCAAGCAAAATATCCTCCTTGTAGCATTTCTTTAATTTTGTTAAGATGTGAAGTTCTTACATTTCATAATATTTCATTTTGTTTGGAGTTTCTAAGAACTCCTTTTGATGGATTTTTTAACTATGTTCTTTAAAAAAATCTATTGTTTCAAGCGTTTTTCTTCAATTTTCTGAGAGTCTTTAGATTTTCATATACTTTTTTATATATTTCGTACTTGTGTGGAGGTCTGGTGGAAGAACAGTATAGTTTTTAGCTATCCAGCTAATACTAATACTGATCCAGATCTCATTGACCAATACATGATTTAATTAAATTTTAATAAAAATAATACGTACATATTTTTATCTATCTAATTCGTAATAAATTTATTTATTATAAGCAATTAGAATTAGTTATTTCTAATTAGTACCACATATGTACATAATATCGTATGGTTTACTTTCATCTAAGCTATGGTAGCAGGGTCATGACATTTTAAAATCAAGTTCTAAAATACCTAAAATATCTTCACCGAAATTTGGTGAAACAAATTATTACATTATTAAATAAGTACTTGTGTTTTCTAAAGGTAGTACGTGGCACAGCATGGATCAATAGTTTTGTACATGCTAAATGTAAAATAACAAGAGAACTGAATGTTGACGAGTTAAATACCTTAGAAATTCTTATAGTCAAGGTTATACAATGAAGTAGCTTTGTTAAAGAAATCTCTCAAATTAAATCCAATCAACTAGTGGGTACCAGTTAAATCCATTTATTGATGGATTGGAAATTATTATTCGTGTGGGAATGTCGATTAAGGTATGAACGAAACTGCAACAATTTTGATCATACGTCATTATCACTCTCAAATTCAGGAAACATTAGCGGCCATTCTAATAAAGTGTTAAACCAAATGTAGGAAAAAATAGAGAGATAATAGCATATCTGAGTGTTGACTAGAACAACTCAAACCCTTTAGTAAAACCGAAACCTAATGACTAAATCGTTTGTAGCTGTGCTGCGTAGAATCATTTCTTGTCGAGGAATAGTCACCAATCTGTTAGGGCAAATAATGATCTGAGAAATGTACATACATTTTTACAAGAAGAACAATAAGAATTAAAGGCTAATCTATGTAATGATAGCATTCGGGCTCCTCACCTTGGTGGTTAGCGGGAAACCGGAATTAAATCAACTAAACGAATTTTTTGTAATATCGCTGATGGTGTAAGTACGATGAGTTCTTCACAACTCAAATAGAATCAATCTTAAACTCTAGATCCATATGTTCACTAGATTGATCCAAATGTTCTAACCTTCATCAAACTAAGCCATTTTCTCATTGACGGAAATTTACGTGCTCTTTCTGAACCAAATTTGGAGCACGTAAAGCTTAGTGTCGACTAGTGCAATGGAACACTTCTAGTCTTGGTGGCAAAAGGAATATCTCCAGGAGTTGCAAATGGAAGCGATTATTTGGATTTTCCAAACTTGTCCTCATGCATGAGGAGATAACATACCATCAAATCGTTGAAGAGCAGGTCGTGGGGAGGCTTCACCGTCAAGCTTTCTGCCTTTCTCAATAATGACACAATTAACCCCAGCTAGAGTAGCCAGGCCATACTGTGATTTAATTAAGTTTAAGCATATGTAGTTCTAAATATTTGGCCTTATATTCACGACTAAATCACTGATATTTTTATTTTAACTTTGTAAATGTTTTTATCTCTTATATCTTTTTAGTTTTTCTTTTATGTTGTTAATTGCAAAGAAATGTTTAATTGCTATTTAAGTTTAAAAGCCCATACATCTATCTTTAAAAACTTTATTTTATTTGCCTATCATTACCTAAACTTTAAAAAAGAATAAAGTAAATTCTCAGCTGTTATTGTTAAATAATTTTACAAATGTTTCTTTCTTAATGATTTACTTCAAGAATACTTTTAAGTTTTATAATGTATTAGTACAATTTGCAAAATAAAGGGTCATTGTATTGATTTTTTCTTAGAGATTGTGGGTGGATAACGTAATTTTGTTTTGTAAGAGAATAATAATTATCAATTCAATTTTACAAAATAATTTTTAATTTGGCGTTTTGAATCACAGCTCGAGAACAATGTCGTTCGCGTTGACAAATTTCCTTTTTACCGCGAGTTGATGATTTATGGATTCCCAAAAGTACTTAGCGTCGTTAATCTGCAGGATGTGCATGTCAAGAACGTGTAGGAATAATTAGGCAATTTGCGGTTAGAACTAATCTGTAAATTCAACATACAACATTCAGTAGTAAATTAATCTTTGGAAATAATGCATTTCACAAAACCATATTTAATAATTAAATTGCGATTAGTGTCACGTCACCGAGGCAACTAATGTCCTCGCAACAATAAATAAAATGATTTACATCAATAATGTTCGTTTGTGTATTGTTATAGTAACAATAAAATTCATTATTTATAACATGGCGATAAATAAGAAAAAAAAAATTATCAGATACTATGTCAATAGGTAAATAAATTATTAAATATAAAGGTAATGATATAAAGTAATCTTAGGTAACTTAAATTATTAGTTAATTTTCTACAATGAACTAAAGGATTTTAATATATTTTATTGAGTTTTTTAATGATCAGAACCAGAAAAATAAAAGGTTAATTTAGAAACATTAATTTATTAAGACAATTATTGAATGTTATGTTTTTAACTTCCCTAAGTTAGACTCATAGACTTGTCATCAAGCCCTATATAAACATTAAATTAAAAACATGTTTCTCAATATTTTGATATTATATTAAATAATATTAGTGATTCATTCATGGTTGATTTTTAACTTTAAATTATTTAAATATAAGGAAAAACTCAAGTAAACATGCCGGTGGTGGCTCATTAGGTTGCGGCTGAATGAGTGTTAGCGAGAGTGCAGCAGCGTTAATTCTGGCCAGCAGTTGGATGGGTGACCGGTACCATTCTCCATCGGGATACAATTAATGGTGCTTTAGAGTGACGGGGGCGATCCTTTAAAGTAACAAGCTCATTTGCACACACACAAATACACAAATGACACATGGCGGAAGGACCACGTGGTCGATAGTCAAAACGCTACCTACTACTACTACTCAAGTAAACACTGTGAAAAGTAGAATGAAATTTCTCTTCCATTAAATCTGCAATATATCCTATAATGATTGTAGAAACAATTATACATGTTTTAATACTTAAATAAATGAAGAAGTATCTTGATGACACATGAATATGACAAATAAATAATGAATATAACCGCTACGTTCCAGATTGTTAAGTTCTGGTAAACATAAAATATTAAGTCTAATTCACCTTAATTGTGGTTACACAACAATATTTTATTGTTGTGATGAGTACCGCTTCATTCTGAAGGAAAAAATTAATTTGTTTGTTTATAACAGAAACATATTTACAGTTATATCTAAATAATGTACCAACATATACATTATCTAAAAAATATTAGAACAAATAATGATCACGAACACGCGAAATATAATAAAAACATAAAATTAAGAAAAAATTTGGGTTAATTATTAATATGTACATATCCTTAATTACACAACATTAAGTTATCCGTATTCGTATGTCAACATTGTAATCTTATAATTAAATAAATAAACTTATTTGTAATTCTAGCCGACAGTCGAAATGAAAGGGTCATGGTCATTGGATGACCGCGGCCGTTCATAAAACCAAATTAAATATTTACTCAAAATATTTTGTGTGATAAACTGTGGAAAATGATTACAATAGCATTTTGGACTAGGAAGTAATTTTTGTCACACACAGCCTTGCGCCAACACAATTTACAAGCAATTGTCCATCTAAATCATTTAAAACATAGGTAATTTGAAAAATATTTGCATACAAGGATATTTTGAGGAAGTCATTAGGCTCTCTATAAAAAGTCATTGTGGATGCACTTCCGTACATTATCTTAACTGCGTTTTAAACCAGTTAACCTTATAGAAAACACTCATTAAGGACGTGTAACAAAAGGTTTTTAGTTTCCATAAATTCTGCAATAGTATTTACTCCTAACAAAAATTAAAATAAATTTAAAATAACAATTATTTCTCATAATGTATTAATTAATATATAAAATAAATTTTTAAAAGCATTAAATCTTTACATTGACATCACAAGGGTACTTTATTGTTCATAAAAGGTAGATACATGATAAAATCAAGAGTAGTGTAGATTTCATACATTTTTATCATCCACAATAATCTCACGGTTCTTCCGCATACATACGAAACCAGTATAAATAAATTATTGAACAAATAAACTGTGATTTTTTATTTGGTTATACATTACTATATTCTATATAGGGAAAGAAAAAAACAGAGAGTTGGGCAGTGTTGGGTTTTATAAGAGTGTAGTGCAATTTCAATTGTTTGAATGATTTTTAAGTTAAATAAACATTTAATTAATCACTGAATAGTTGTTGAAAGTTCATTGTAATCAATTTGGTAAATTTTCGTAAATGAAATACAATAACACTTTCAAATATTTATTTTGCCGTTCGAGACAATTGTTTCAAAATAAATATTTGAAAGTGTTATCGTATTTAATTTACGAAAATTTACCAAAGTGATTTAATTAATCACTTGGGTATGTAATCAAAGTTTGAGGTTGAGATAGTTACATCACCCACCCACATTACATATATATTTAAATTTAATCATTAATACTTTTCATAACAGCTTCAATAGTAAAAATGTTTTATATTCTTTGTTTTTATCTCTTGTGGGTTCCTATTAACCATGGATCAGTGTTGTGTGTAAAAGTTAAATGCCTTGATGAGCCTTTAGGCCAGAAGATAGTCCCTTTGTGTTGTTCTGTTACGGTTAGTATTAGTATTTAGTATTATAAAAATCGTCGTACCAAAATATTGTTCTTGGCTAATGGATAACAATATCCAAATCCAGGTAAAAGCCAGTAGGATTAAAAATAAATAGTAAAATTGTTATTAATTTCTTGAAATAAAACAACTGCCAGTGATTGAGGTTTAAAAATATAAGTAGAGTGGGGGGGGGGAGTCCACCAAATTCTTAGTATTAACAAACTATTCTTCTATAATATACAAAATACTTGATTTGTCGGGTTAATGCATTTAAAATTAAATCAAATCTTGATAATATTAAGGAATTAGAGGTTGGGATAGTAAACATCCCCCCACACTTTTAGGAAATCAAACATGAAATAGTGATTGTAATTATTTGTATAGGTAGGGTGGGTGGTTACTATAATACCCTCCAAAGTCTTTTCCATCAACGCTATTATATTAAATAATTATTTCATAAAATTAAAAATCACTATAAAACATCCTGCAGATTTTAAACTTTAATTAAATTTAATTTATAGTAAAATTATGTTTAAATTATTGATTATTAATTCACTATATAAACGTATATAATATTGAAATAGGTCGGAAATGCGATACAATCAAATAATTTTAATTTAAGGAATTGAATAAAATGAAAAATTTAATTATAAAACTTTGCTTGTTTCTGATTACTTATAATAACAAACTCTTGTAGATAGTTTGGTAATTGGAGGGTGGGATATTGGACACCCACCCACCCTACATATTTATTGAAACTCAAACTAAAATACTTAATTCTTAAACATTAACACTAGAATTATTATTCTTTTTAGGGAAAAACTAAACGTGAAATGGTGATTGTAATTAAATGTATATGTATGGTGGGTAGGTCACTATTCCACCCTCTAATTTCTTATCGTTAACAAACGATTAGCATCAGCTATGTAATTAGTTAGGTACCGTACGACAACATTGACGCAATATCATTTTGTATATTTTGTAAATGACAATTTGAAATAAAGTTTATTAGTATTATTATTATTTAACGATTTTCTTAAAATTATTACACAAAATAAATTATATACTTAGTAATTAATTTGTTTGTTTAATGCATTTAAAATTAAATCAAATATTGGTTCATTTTTAATAATTTGAGGGTGGGATAGTAGCTCATCCTACATATACATTAAAACTTGAGCTAAAAACTATCTTTAATTTATTTTTACATCAACACTAGAATTATTATTGTTTTTTTAACTTATATGTACATATATATGTATGATGTCTACTATTCCACCCTACAATTCTTCAACATTAACAATTTATTCTTCTAAAATTAATTATACAAGATAAACAAAGTAATAATAAAGTAATTGATTTGTCTGGTTGATGAATTTTAAATCAAATCTTGTTAATGTTAAGGAATTGTGGGAAAGTGGCCACCCATCCATCCTACATATACATTGAAACTTAAGATAAACACCAATTCTGAAAAATTCAACAAATTCTTTAGTTAAAAAAATAACTATTTAAAGATATTAATTATTTCAGAATTTCTGAAAATTTAAAAAACTAAGTATTGTGTAGAAATACAAGTTTCTAACTATTCAATAGAATTTAAAGAATCGAAAGATTTTAAAGATTGTAAAGATTCTATAAAGTGTAAAAACTCTTAAGATTCTTACAAGTATTGAAATTGTATTCTAAGAATTTCACAAATATTATTAATATTATTATTTTAGTAATTTTTTACATAAAAAAATAATAGAAATAATTTAAAAATGCGAGGTTTTAGCCAGAGAAGTAGTTGTTTCAAAATTAATTTGTTTTGTGAGTCTTAGTGAGACTCATTGTTGTAGATTCACGAAATGTTTTCGTATTTTTAAATTATTATTTAATTTTCTACAACGAACTAAAGGATTTTAATACTAGAAATTCTAAAGTTTCTGTAAAAGATTCTAAAGAATATTCAGAACCTTTATATCATATGTATTATATTATTCTTAAAAAACTAAATATTCTATAATAATTCTATAAATATTTTAAAGATTCTAGTGTAAATAATAAAATAAATTCTAAAATTTTAAAAAGTTCTAATGATTTAATAAAGGGTCCGCCAATAGGGACGCGCGAAGTTTGCCGGAAGGGTGCGGCCATGTTGTTCGAGGTAGAGCTGTCAAAGTTGCTGTCATTTGTTCAGTATATAACCCCAAATCACCATGGCAAGTTTGAGTGTCGAGCAGCACGTGCAAATTATTAAATTGTTTTACGAAAATGGGTCATCAGTTCGAGCAACGTTCCGCGCACTTCGCCCATTTTACGGTCGCGATGATCGGCCTGTAGAGTCGACTATCCGTCGATTGGTGGGCAAATTCGAGTCGACTGGTTCAGTAAACAGCCAGCCAACACTGACACGTCGACGAAACGCCCGATCGAACGAAAATATCGCTGCTGTCCGTGAGAGTGTGCGCGAGAACCCGAAGCAGTCCATTTTTGTCGTGCACAGGAACTTGGCCTTTCGGAGACATCAACTCGCAGAATTTTGCATCTGGATTTGGGTCTGCACCCGTACAAAATCCAATTGACCCAGGAGCTCTCTGGAGCAGTTGGAAACAGACCCCCATTTTGGCCGAAAAATCATCTTCAGCGACGAGGCTCATTTCTGGATGAACGGGTATGTGAACAAGCAAAATTGCCGCATTTGGAGTGAGAACAACCCACACGAGGTCCACCAAGTGGCAATGCATCCCCAGAAAGTCACTGTTTGGTGTGGATTTTGGGCCGGCGGCATCATCGGTCCGTACTTTTTCGAGAACGAAGCTGGGGCGGCCATAACCGTCAATGGGGAGCGCTACAGGTCGATGATAACCAACTTCTTTTGGCCTAAACTGGATGATATGGACACGGACGACATGTGGTTCCAGCAGGACGGCGCCACGTGCCACACAGCCCATGCCACAATGGACATTCTGCACGAGCGATTTCCGGACATGGTCATCTCGCGTGGAGGCGATATCAACTGGCCACCGAGATCGTGCGATTTAACGCCTTTAGACTTTTTCTCTGGGGCTATCTCAAGTCGCTGGTCTACGCCAACAAGCCTCTAAACACCGATGACCTCAAAGTCAACATACGCAACGCCATCGCTCAAATTGAGGCCGATATGTGCTCCAGAGTCATCGAAAATTGGACCTCCCGGATCCGGGCTACCAAACGGAGCCGCGGTGGTCATTTGAACGATGTTATCTTCCATACTTAATGGGATCGAATACCCTTTCGAATGAAAAATAAATTTCGTTTCTACCTCACACACAACTTGTTTTATTCAATTTTAAAGTTCACGCGCCCTTATTGGCGGACCCTATATATTTATAAATAGTCCGAGGATTATAAATATTTTAATTATTCTAAAAATTCTATGAAAATATAAGAGCCAACACGCCGGTGGTGGCGCATTCGGTTACGGCCACGAACTGACGTCCAGCAACGTTGGTTCGGGTCAGTAGTTGGATGGGTGACCGGTACCATTCACCATTGGGATACAATTAATGGTGCTTTAGAGTGACGGGGGCGATCCTTTAAAGTAACAAGCTTATTTACATACACACACAAATCACATGGCGGAAGGACCACGTGGTCGATAGCCAAACACTACTACTACTACTACTATAAGAGTCATTGTATGGATCCCTTCTTAGAAATAAAATCCTTTCTTTAATTTCTAATCACATCCCCAAGCACCAATTTGGTTTCCTTCCCCGTCGATCAACTTCCCTCCCTCTAACTATCCTATTCTCCAATATTCAAACTGTTCACCTTGAAGGCAAAGCTTCTGCAGCTTTATTTCTGGATGTCCAGAAAGCCTTTGACTCTGTATGGCATCAAGGCTTATTGTACAAATTTCACCTCCTAAACATCCCTCCTCGCATCATTTATATAATCATAAACAATTCCTTTGTATTAGATCCCTAAAAGTTAAAATCCACAACTCTTTCTCTTCTTCTTTTACTCCCGAATAAGGAATTCCCCAAGGCTCTCCCCTTTCACCTCTATTATACAATATTTTTAGCTTCGACATCTATAATCCTGATCCTCTCTACTTCAATCCATCCAAATATCTCCTGCAATTTGCAGACGATACTGCCTTAACTACCCATGCCCCCACGTTACCAAAAGCCCTTCAATTCCTCTAAGAGCTTATTGACTCCCTTCAGCATTGGTTTGCAAAATGGCGCATTTAAATTAATCCCCATAAATCACAGCTCCTTAGTCCATACCACCGCACCAATAATTCCCACACGTATCTCCTTGAGAATGACCAATAAAAATAGAGAAACATAACCAAGTGCTTAATTAATCGTAGAATAATTCCCCTTACAATGTCTCAATTTTTTCAAACTATTATCCTTATATATAAAACTATATAGTTTTAAATAATTCTGATGATTCTGAGGATGATTTAATTTTAAAAATTATACAAGAGATTTTAATGATTCTAGAAATTTAATAACTTGTTTAGTACAATGAATATTATTTAAATTATTTCTTAAGTTTAAAATGCATTAATTAAAACACATTTGTATGTTGTAAAGGTTGGTGAGTGTGATAGTGGTCACCCACCCTTCCTACATATTCATGAAAAATTTAATCGCTAAAATATTTTTGGTTTCCAATAACTTTAATCGCAATAATACTATATTTAAAAATTATAATAAAACATACACACATGTTTGTACAGAAATTATGTTTAATTAGAAAACGATTTATGTTATTTATATTTTATCAGTACTTTTTATATTCTAACTTTATGAAATTAAAAATTAATGTAAGTGGGTGGGCTTTGTCGTTGGATTAATTTACTAGTGTGTAGTGTAATTAAAATTGTTTAAATTATTTCATTAAATAAAATAAACATTTGTGTATATTCTAAAAGTTAGAGGGGGTGATCCACTCACCCTACACAAATATTAAAACTTAATCATTGAAATATTTAGTTTCATTTAACTTCAACAATAATGTGGTAGGCTTCTTGAAATCAAACGATTGAAGTAGTGGTTGAAGTTTAAAAAAAATATGTAGTGTGGGTGGGCGGCCATTATCCCACCCTCCAATCTCTAAAATATACACATGTGTTTCTACAGAATTTATATTTGATTATTAAAAGATTTATGCTATATTTAATAAGTACATTTTCTATTAAGTAATTTGAAATAAATTGATAAAAACAAAGCTAGTGGGAAGATATTATTAGGTTTTTTCAGTTGGTGAAAAGCCCTTTCACTTGTTAGATCACGTCGCGACGCGAAAGGGCTTTAGTTATTAGGTCGGTAGTTATTACAGATTTATTTATGACGCGATTAGTTTTTTTCAGAAAAATATAGGGAAAGTATTATTATGGCCACGTCACCATTTTATTTGAAGTGAATTTTAAAATATGTTTTCATATTTTTTTTTTATAACTTAACTCGAAATATATTTTTTAATATAACTTGAATTGAAATTTTCAAAAAAATAAATAAAATTTGCTAAAAATAACAGTTGAAAACTTCTTTTTTAATTTAAATTTTACGAAGAATAAAAAAGATAATTGGAAATTAGTTGAAATTCTGATATTACAAAAAAATCTTGCACCAATAGATTTCTATAATAAAATATATATTATATAAATTAAGCAAAAAAGTAAAATTCTAGATTCTATCATTTTTCAGTTTTTCAACTATAACTTTCGCAATAATTAATAGTATTTAAAAAAATATATCCTTTTTTTTATTTTACACTATATATACATTTCGAACACGATGTGTTCATTTTTTAAAATTAATTGACAAAAAATAAATACAAATGTCAAAAAAGTTGGGCGACTTAATTATTATTAACTAAATAAAAATAATTGAAAACATTGGGGTGAAAATTTAAAATTGGAATAATTTCAAGTAATTGGTTACCTAAAGGACTAAGATCAAATAAATAATTTTTATGTTTCTTCATCTCAATTTCATCCAGCATATTTAATCGAAATGTATACATAGTGTAAAATAAAAACGGTGAAGAAAGAATATATTTTTTTTAAATATTAACTAATACTCTTCACGTACTCGAATATTTAATCAGAAATTACGCAATAATGTTTGAATTTTAAAAAATTCTTACACCAATAAATTCCTGAATCAGATTATGTTTTTTTTGTACCAATGGATTCCTACAATCAAATTTACTTAAATCAAGTAAAAATCTCAAATTCGAACTTCAATTGTTTTTTAGTTTTTCCACGATATTTCCCATAATAATTATCAGATTATGAAAATTCATACACCAATGGATTTCTACAATCAAATTTACTTAAATAAAGTAAAAATCTAAAATTCGAATTTCAATTGCTTTTCAGTTTTTCCACGATAACTTCCAAAATAATTATCAAATTATGGAATTTTTGCACCAATAGATTCCTACAATCAAATTTACTTAAATCAGGTAAAAATCTAAAATCCGAACTTCAATTGCTTTTCAGTTTTTCCACGATAACCTCCAAAATAATTATCAAATTATAGAAATTCTTGCACCAATGGATTCCTCAAATCAAATTTACTTAAATCGAGTAACAATCTAAAATTTGAATTTGAATTGTTTTCAGTTTTTCCACGATAACATTCAAAATAATTATTAGATTATGGAAATTTTTTGCACAAATGCATTAACAGAATCAAATTTACTTAATTCCAGTAAAAATCTAAAATTTGAACATCCAAAATAATTACCAGATTATGAAAATTCCTGCACCAATGCATTCTTAGAATCAAATTTACTTAAATCAAGTACAAATCTAAAATTCGAGTTTCAATTGTTTTTCAGTTTTTCCACAATAACTTCCAAAATAATTATCAGATTATGGATTTTTTTGCACGAATGGATTCCTACAAACAAGTTTACTTAAACCAAGTGAAAATCTAAAATTCAAGTTTTAATTGTTTTTCCGTTTTTCCACGATAACTTCCAAAATAATTATTAAATTAAAGAAATTCAAGTCAAAATCTAAAATTCGAATTTCAATTGTATTTCAGTATTTCTACGATAACTTTCAAAATAATTAACAGATTATGATTTTTTTTGTACCAATGGATTTCTACAATCAAATTTACTTAAATCAAGTAAAATCTAAAATTCGAGTTTCAATTAGTTTTCAGTTTTTCTACGATAACTTCCAAAATAATTATCAGAATAGGAAAATTCTGGCACCAATGGACACATACAATCAAATTTATTTAAATCAAGTAAAAATATAAAATTCGAACATTTATTGTTTTTCAGTTTTTCCATCATAACTTTCAAAATAATTATCAGATTATTGATTTTTTTTGTACCAATATATTCCTATAATCAATTTTACTTAAATCAAGTAAAAATCTAAAATCCGAATGCAAAATAATCATCAGATTATTTTTGATTTAATGCATTCCTACAATCAAATTTACTTAAATTAAGTAAAAATATAAAATTCGTACTTCAATTGTTTTTCAGTTTTTCCACGATACCTTCCAAAATAATTATTAGATTAGGAAAATACTTGCACCAATGGATTTCTACGATAAAATTTATTTAAATCAAGTAAAAATCTAAAATTCACTTCAACTTCAATTATTTTTGAGTCAACTGTTTGAAGTGACTTGTAAACTATGTTTTTAGAAATTTTTTAATCGTTTTCAATTGTTTTTGGAAAAAGTTTATTTAACCGAACGTACTTTTGATGTACCGCAATAAACTATGCGCTTACTTAGGGCCTATTTTCTCGTTAAAACCTAAAATCCTAGTTGGCGCTTTTATTTAAGTCATTATTGTAAATATCTCGGTTTGCATTGAAATTTTAAAAAAATGTTTTTAACTTCTAATAAAATGATTTATTCGAAACTTAAAAAAATTACAGAGAGTTTTGTTACAAATTTTAAAATCAACATTACTTCTATTACTTCAATTTGATACCTCTAATAAATCCAGAGATTAGGACGATAAATGTAATTCACTTTGTTCCTTGACCTAATTTTCAAAAATGTATCACAAAGTAATGGCTTCAAGCTTCAACTATTTTAATTCTAGAGATATTTATTTCGTTTCATTTTTGTCACTACTGTTTACCACATAACAATATATTTTATATGAAAAATTTATATTTAAATTGCATTTTTTATATACCATTATACTTAATAATCTTGTTTTGAAGTAGCCAATTGAAGATTATTAAAATGAAATGTTTTAAAATACCCTAAAATCCTCATTAGTCTTAATTCGTATGTACTATTAATATTTTGTGTAATCAGTTTAATTTATTTGTATTTCTCTGCCGCTTTTAAAGTGCACTTCTGTGTAACTAATTTTTATTTATTCTTTCCACGGAATTATATAACGAATTAAATGGGATTTTAGTGGCTGGGCGAGCAGGATGCGAATAATTGGGATGCGATTAGGTAATTTCAGTCGGTAATGATTTGCTGGAAAAGAGATTGCTCTGGTTGAGTATTACAAATGGGCGATGTGTACATTGTACATTAATTTTACGAAACAAGCGAATTTTTTTTTGGCAATTTTGCAAGAATTAATTTGTGACACATTTCCTAGAATATTGCAAGATGTTCATTTTGTGAAATATTTAAGAAAAACACACAGTTTTGTAAAATTGGTAAAAAAATATAATTAAATTGAGTAAGTTTCATCTCTATAGAAAATTATACCAAAAATTATAACTAATCGAATTGAAGTAATAATAACGACGAAATTTAAACTTATTCTTAAATCACTTCGTATCTTCAAAAGATATACATATAGGTGTATTTAAGATATATTACATTTAGTATTTTTAAGATATTACCATAAAGTTAAGTTTCTCCTTTATTCGATAAATTTGAATTAGCGTAGTATGTATAATCTATAATCTATAGAAGCAGATTCAATCTAAACTATAATAATACTGCATGCACCAATTTATACAATTACATTTAGACATTATTCTTAAATAAAATATAATTAATTATTATAAAGGTTTTCTATATCATTTGCATCGAAAAAATTCCCATAATAAAATTCTTCCAACTTCATATGTAAAAGTTATTCATATTTCGAAACATAACTATAGCAACAAAGGTCATTTAATTTCCTGATTAAACAATTCCCCTATATAACCCTGAATATAATTTTACAAAAGGTAATTTTTATATAAAGGAGTATCATAAATATTAAATTTCTAACTTTTGTAAATCCCTGGAACTTACTTTTTTTTAAAGGTAATTCCTATATAAAGATAAATATAATGAATATTCATATTATAATCGATCAATTAAATAATAAATCATTCCAAATCCGTTTCGATAACGAGATTAATTTACGAGTTTATCCCATTTCGATTTAAGTTGGGAACCACATCAACATTTTTTTTTTTGGCAAACCGCAACGATCATCGGAGTGTGGGAGATTACTTCATCCGGACACACGAACTTTTGTTTATCTGTGGTTCCATCTAATTGGGCGCAATGTCTTCGAGTTCCGTCACGATTCGTTCGGTGATTGGCCAAAAAAATGTGCGAGATGGTTCGCATTTCTTTGTGCTGCTTAACTATGACGTCTGGATTAATGACGTGCATGTTTTGCCAACGGTTAGGGCAGGGGATGTCCCCAGTTTTTCTTCAGTTGTCTACATTGGCGGTGAAAGGGAATAACGCTATGAGCTCACGGATGCAACTAACCAAAATTTATGTATCACGATCATAAGCCTGTAGGTATATAATTAGAATAATTTTGATTGCGGGTAATTTGAGAACAAATACTTCCCCCTTTTGGGAAATTTGTTTTGAGACGATTGTATTGAAAAGTACAGTGGTGCTGGATTTAGATTCAATGCAAGACGTTAAGAGAGTAAAAGTACATTGACCTTGGCTTTAATTCTGTGCCATAATACTCATTCAGTACATTTAGTACTTTACTGCGTTAATGTTTCAGCACTCAGTTACTTTATCAGGCAGCTGAATACTAGTAGTTGCAGTATTAATTCGTCTTATGTGTTGCAGTAAACAACAATAAATTGAAAGTGTCGTTCTTTTTTCCTAAAGAATAAAAAAAAATTGAATATTAAAAATGGTTGTCTTGAAGAAATGAATAAGAAAATAATAGAAGTACAAAGCACCCCAAAGGCCAATCTTCTGTCATAGCCTTCTTAGATACTGAAACGAATTTGACTCTGTTTAGGATCAAGGTTTGCTTTATAAATATACCTTACGAATTTATCATTTTAATCTACAAACTCTTAACACATCGCTTCTGTAAAATAAAATCTACGCTTCCGGAAAATAAAAATCCACCAGTCTTACTTTCATTCATTTAAAATCCAACAAGGTGTCTTTCAAGGCTCTCCCCTTTGCCCATTTTAAATACTATATTAATAAAATAGAGTAACCAGAATTTTAATTTTACGGCTAGTTGTGCATTTAGAAAATGGATTCACATTTCACGTGTCGATTCCAATACTACTGTCAAAACTATTAGCAGTCATGTTAAGCGTATTATCAGGTCCAATTCTAAAATATAGTGTTATCAATTATTTAAAGATGATATCACTGCATCGTTCAAAGTAGGAGTTAAGGAGACTGCGCTCGCATCTGTATTAAATCCTGCTGAATGGCCATTCCCTCTCGCAGTCAAAGAATTTATATTTGGAAAAAAGTCACGCAACCTTTAGGATTCAGCTAAATGCGAAACCCTCAATATATCAATATACTATCAGAATACAAGAGGACTCCGAACTACACTCTCGTTGAAAATTACGATGCCAAGGTTAACTTGACTACATCTTGGAATTTTCGACAATGAAGTTATTGACAGTCCTTACAATCTATATCGGTTGGGCAGACTCTACCAATAGCGATAAACAGATAGGGTTGAATTCATGGCCAGTAATCAAAAATTCATCTTGGGATCACTTGTATTGATAGAATTACTCAGTGCCGCCCGGAATCGCTACTATTGTTTTAGGTGATTACAAGTTACCAAATATCAAATGGGAAGAAGATGAGTACAATATGGGTTTACTTCCTACCTGCGTCAGCTCGGAAATAGACCAATTAATATGCTATAATATGTCTGCATCCGGACTTGTACTGTTTAATAATATTAAAAATTCTAGATTTAGTTTTGGTGAACTATAATGTTTCTTGTGTTGACTCTGTTTAGTTAACCAGAGTTCGTTTACAATTAAAAAAAAACAGCTACCATAGCGTCAAATCTGTTTTACTAAATGTTGACTGGTCAAGGTTATTTGAAGGTGATAATTTGAATACTTGTCTCGATAAATTTTATGAGCTCACACTCCTATAAAGAGGGTATAGGTCATCTTTTCAAAGTTGATTTTCTGCTCAACTAATTAATTTGATAATAGAGAAAAAACGAAAGCGACGCTGATTATGCAACATTTTCATCCATAACAGATCAATGCAAGCGCAGATTAACTATTGATTATCAACATTACATAAATAGTGTTGAGGATAATTACAAAACATTTTTGGTATTTTGTGAATAACAAGAGTAATTCAAACAATGAAAAGTTACCCTCTCAATTTAAAAGCAACATGCAGGATATTTCCTCAGCTAGTGACATCGTAAATCTATTTGCTGCTCACTTTAAAAAAAATATATTATTCGAAAAATGCTTGTTTATCCTCATATATATCTACTTATGTAGGAAAGAACTTATGTTAATTTGTTTTGTTGGAGGAAAAGGTTTTATAAATGCTTTAAAAAATCTAGATCAAGAGACATGATGTAGTCTAGATGAGATTAGTGCCACTTTCTTAAAAAAACTATTCCACTGAACTATCAGAACCCTTAATACTACTTTTCATTAGAGAAATGGAAATTCTCCTATATTACACATCATTTCAAATCTGAGAATAAAAATCTTGTTTCTAATTATATACCTATCTCAATACAGTCGATCATTTCTAATATTTTTGACAAATTAATGTCATAGTTCACTAGCAGCATGAATTTTACCCAATAAAGTCTACTATATCTAACGTATTGATATATAAGTGAAGCCTTAAATCGAAACATGGAAGTTTCACAGAGTTGATCATAATCGATTGATCTTGAAATTAACCGAATACGGTTTAGGTGGTTCATTAGCACTTTCGATTAAGTCTTTCATTGAAAATCATCAGCTGGTTGTTAAATTTAATAACATGCTGTTGCAACCTATAATTCAAAGTCAGGTGTACCCCAAGGTTTTCACCTTGGACCAGTACTGTTCCGTTTTTTTATGAACGATATTGATTCTGACCTGAAATCACCATATTTACTTTTTGCCTATTGCGCATTTGGAGACAGGGATCATTAAAAGTTTTAGGGTTCGTAAAAAGAATAACATATGATTTTACTGAAATGAGATGTCTTATTACATGTCAATACTGGATTACTGTTGTGTTATATGGCCACCAAGATATAAATAACTTTTCGATCGCATTGAAAGCATTCAGAAAACCTTTTTAAAATACTTTTCCCTATTAAATTTATTGCTACGTCTACATTGTCCTCAATATCAAAGGAGAGACCAAATATTTTTAGAACCCTTATTTAGGCGGATAAACTGTACTCTGAATGATGCTCAGCAGAATCGTATGGAATTCTAACAATAATTGCAAACAAGTGAATTTTTTAGATCCTTCGAATAAACGTTTTAAAACTGATACCTTGAAATAATATTCGATTTTAAATTAATATTTAAATCCTTTCCATTCAATTGAAACTCAAAGCAAGACACGAAATTTCCGATCTTTAAGTATAAAAAAAGAAATTTCAAAACAATAGACGACCATTTTTTTACTTACAGGGCAATCCTGTTCTCCCAATGTAGCCCCTCAACTCTCCATCATTTCATTTCCTAGTAGCAGAAAGACTCGCACTTCACACCCTGACCAAACTGCGACACCCTAGTAACTCACTTCAACCAATGAACTACTCTACAAAGAAACACAAATCATCTCAATTTCCCAAGCATTACAACCTTCTGAACAAATATTTATATCAAGGTCCGTAAGACAACTCACATAAATTTCTATAAGTACTTCCTTCTTAAGGAGATACCTTTCTTTAATTGATATTTGTTGATATTATAAGTTTAATATTTTCAAAATAATAATGCTCTTTATATATAAACAGCATCTTTATTACAGTATTTTTACCGTATTTTCATATATTTTCTGTAATTTGTATTAGTATGACACTGTTTAAGATATCGAAATAAGGTTTCTCTCCCTAAATTTTTCATGTTTTATTAAATTAGTTTAATGCTTTTAACAATTAATGTTTATTTCTATTTTTTCTCGCAAAAATAATTAATGTTTACTATTGAATTTAATTCTACGCCTCTATAATGTAAACTTAGACATTATACGTGTAAACTTTTTCACCCACTCATATATCTGAAGCACCATCTCCACCAAAGAGCTACAATGGCTTGGGGTTATTTTATCTGTCATAGTTATGATAATTGTAGGGGGACAGTAATGAGGTTGTTTCTGGATGCTGTCCTCATTGCACACCTTTAATAATCATTTGTTTGGCACTTAACATTATTCTACCGTCTTACGTTTACGTGACCTCAATATATAGGAAGATAAATTGAAACGTTGCCTTCTAAGGATTCATCATTATTTCTAACAGATACGTTTAAAATGTAAACGTTTTGCGACTACTTTTTTATTAATTAAATTTTCCTTTTCATTACAAATTCAGATGCAAATTTTAGAAGTGTAAATATCTGCGCTAATTATAATGTAACAAATCTATGTAGATTTATTTAATACCTTATATAAACATTAAATAACAATATAGCTCTTTTGCAAATATTACATTGCTTAAAATTTCTATTATAGTTGTGCCTAAACATTTGATTTAACTGTTTTCATTAAATTGAAACGTGATATTCAGATTTTTAATTTTTAATTACAAATTAGTTTAAATTTTCTGAAAGTTTATAGAATTTTTCAAAAAATTCTGTTATAATTTTTGGTATATTTTATTTTTTTATTTTTCTTTAGGAAATTTAAGGGATTTCCTCAAAGGTTCTAGCATTTTAGGGCAGCTTTAAGAATTCTAGAAATTTCAATATTTTTACTTTTAATGATTTTTTTAATGTTTCTACAATACACTTGCATTTTTTTCCAACATTTCTACAATATTTAAGTGACTTATCTTATCCATATAATATTAATATTATCATTTGATTGGGATTTTATTTTAATAATCCTCTAATGTTTTAAAATTTTTTAGTAATATTTCTCTCAAATTACGTAAATTTCCCTGAAAAGTTCTAGGATTTTTCAGAAATTTATCTTCTATTTTGTTTCATTGCTTATTGTTTGTTTTTGTTTAATTTTTTCAACAAATTCTGTTCCTAATTGTTAGCGCTAGCGCTATCAATAAATTTTGAATATTAAAGCAATTTTTTTACTCAGAATTCTAATTTTATTTAGTATTGTTTCCTTCATAAAATTTACTTCAAAGTTTATAGTATTTTTCAGTTATTCTTCTTAAACGTTTTCAGAAACATTATTTTTGCAAAAATGTTAAATTATTTCTGGGTTTATTTAATTGGATTTTTCCTTTAAATTACTTTCTAGAGTCTAGATGTTTATAGTAATATTTTATTCAATTTACGTGCACGTTCTTCAAGGGTTTGAATTTTCCTTAAGGGTTCAAGAATTTTTCAAAAATTTTTCATCTAATTTAAATTTTTCTAAAAGGTACTAGAATTTTCTATTTTTTTCTTCAATTTTTTAAGTTTCTAACAAATTCTATGCTAAATTAAGAGTTTGTGTCTTTATCGTTCAAGAATTTGAAAGAATTTCTTCTCCAGATTTCAAGAAAATTCTATTCTACACTTAAAGTGTTTTCCTCAAGAGTTCTAGTATTTAAAAGCAATTTTTCTTTGAGAATTTTAGATCTTTCCACTATTTCAAATATATTTTCTTTAAAAATATAGATTTCTCTACGTTTTTTTAAGATCTCTAGAAGTTTTGATTAATTTTCTTCTATTTCCAAAAATGTATCATTATTTCTTGCTTATTGCATATTGATTAGTAACTGTAGTTATATGCTAAATTAAGAGTGTGTTCCTTAAGGGTTCTAGAATTTAAAAGAATTTCTTCTTTAGAATATATATTTTTTTAAATTATTAGGATTCTCCACAAATATGTTTTTCAAAATTTTCAGATTTTTTTCTTGTTCTGCCCCATTTACGAGAACTTCCCATTTACTGGAAATATTTCTATAATTTTCTGGAAATTTTTTTACATGAAATTTCCTAAAGGGTATTTAAATTTTTCAACGAAATCTCTCCCAATTTTCGGCGAATTCCTAATTTTTTATTTTTTATCGAAATTTTTTAGGGAATTCTCTTCTGAATATAGAGATTTTTCCTTAAGGGTTCTAGAGTTTTAAAGACCATTTCTATTCCCAGAATAGTAGAATTTTCCAATATTTTACGCATTTTTCTTTTTAGAGATTTATAGAAATATTTTTACAATATTCCAGCAATGTTTTTAAAGCTTTTAAGCGACAATTCTTCCCATTTATAATAATATAATATTAATTGTTTTTGCTTCAATAAAATATTAATCGAATTTTTTCTTATAACTTTCAAGGTTTCAAAAGTTTTGTTTTCTAGCAATATCTTTCAAATTAGGTACGTCCATTTTAATAAAGGATTCTTGATTTTGTTAGTTATTTCTTATCTATTTTATTTCATTCATCATCTCATCATAATGTTATTATTTTTTTTAACAAATTCTGTTCTGAATTGTAATGAGTTTTAGAATTTTAAAGATTTTTTAAATCAAGAATTCTAGGTTTTTTTTTAATATTTCAAATATATTTTTTTCAGTAAAGTTAATTAAAAGTTTCTACTATATTTGCGAAACAATTTTTAAGATTTATAGAATTTTCCAAAACCTGAAATTTTCTTTACAAGAAATACAAGTTCTCGAACTTTAAAGCAATATTCAGAGTTCTAGGTTTTCCAGTAAATTTTTTCATTCAGTAAATGAACTCTAAAGTTTCTAGTATTCTATATCATTTTTTTTTCTCCCACGAGAATTCGAGTTTCTAAAATTTTCTAGCATTATTCAAATTACTCAAGGGTTCTAAAATTTCGCAATCATTTCTCTTCCAATTTACGGAGTTTCTCAAAAAATGTTCTTCATTTAGAGTGCTTTCCTTAAGAGTTCTAATATTAAAATCACATTCTCTTTGAGAATTTTAGATCTTTCGACTATTTCAAATATATTTTCATTATGCTATCTAGATTTCTCCACGAGTTTGTTTTTAGAGGTTTCTAGAACTTTAGATAAATTCACTCCCATTTTCAAAAATGATTTATTATTTCTTGTTTAATGGATATTGTTTAGTAACAATAGTTTAACTTAAAGTCTAATCATTGTTCAACTAGAAATTATATATAATACGCGATAACTGCGTAATACTATAAAATAGAAGGTAATTAATAATTAGAAATTATTCTACATTTTCTATTATTATTTTTAATTTTGTATCACGTACATTAATATTATTAATAATTCTTTATTAATAATAGAAATAATATCGTAAATATTTATTTAATTCAATATTTTTATTTCAAACTAGAATTAATTAACTGTACCACAAACTAACGATCAAATATTTAATAATAATAATAATAATAAATGTAAGTAAGGACATGGTAACATTAATCTCCAATCATGGACAAGTTGACCTGATGATTATTTCCTCATTCATGAATAATAGAAGGAACATGCTAATTAATTTTGAAATGCAATACTGTCATATACATATATTAAAATGCCAAGCACGAAATTAATTATTCGGCTTATCAAATAATAACGACATGTTTAAGGAGTTTTTAGATGCCATAAATTATGTTTTCGGCAGAAATGTAGCATGCTAGACAAGGCCAACAGAAAACATTAGGTCTAGGTTATTGTCATTCAAATTTTCTTTTACTTCAATGAGGAAGCGTTATACATCTTAGCTTGACTTTTTAAAGTGATTTGAAATGTTCTTAATTAATATCTAATTAATATTTTTTTCAACTAAGTGCCTCGTCAATCAGTTCGTTCTTAATTGTTCTTAATTCTGCATAACTCGATGTTTTTCTCACTTTAATTAACGTTACTTAACATTACTTTCTAGGTGTTAATATTTTTGTTTGTGTGGGTCTACATAATAATTCGAAGTTAAAAGTAATGTAAATATGACAGTTCAATTGTACAAAAAATTAACTATTATTACTAGTAAGAATTGAATTTTAAATATTTAGGAAACCAACCAAAGCCAACACCACATATATAAATAACATCGTTATTAACAAACAAAAGAACAAATAAAGTGAATATAATACATGTATAATAATATGAGAGTTAGTGTGTTAGTCTGTTAAAAGGCTATCGACAGCAGTCTGTCTCTGATGATGATGATGGATGATGTGATGCGATGAATTCGAATGTGAATGAATGAAGAGGTTTTGTATTTTGGGATGAGGTTCGGATTTCTACGCAAGCAGTAAATGGAAAGGATGTGTTGGTTGAATAAATTTTTGGAATATTTTTGACTTAGGTGTAGAAGGCGTTAATTGATGGGAATAACAGAGGTATAGTCATATAGGAGTTGGTTAGAAGGATTATATAGGATTGCTGGGGTGGCGGATTTTGGTTTAGTTCTTAAGAAGGATCGCTCACTAACTTGGATATTGTGGATAGTAGGATTGCAGGAGTTGGAGAAAAGAACATTACCATAGCCAAGTACAAGTCATTTTGTATATTTTACCGGCTGTTTTGATTGATATCAACTCCACATTTTTCTATAATTCAAATTATTCTCTATTTTACAAGCTTTCATAATTCCTGAGAATCGGAATCAGAATCAGCTAGAACTACAGAACTAGACAAAATGATTTCAATAGCTAGGAAGAATGGATTTTCATTTTCCAAAAAACATTGAATTTTGTCAAAATCAGTAGAAGAAAAAATAAATTTAAATTGGATATATAATTAAAAGAAATAGAAGTAAAAAAAACGATTGATTTTTTTATGTTGAAAATTTGTTTAAAAACAATTGGCAGCTAATAAACGCATTTAATTTCAGAAAAATTTGTCGTTCAAAAATTAATCCACAATCAAAATCCCGTTCTCTATTCCTAAGCAAATCATTTCTGGTGGTTCACTATTAGAAGCGATACCAGAAATTAAATTGGGGAAAGCCAACCCCCCAAAAATTAATAACGAAATGAATGAATGCCTACTTTGTACTATTGTACTCGAATCCTTCATACTCAATAATTTCCTAGTTTATATCCCATTCCTCTTTTATCTAAGATACAATCCATTGTATTAGCGAGAGCAGCTTTTCTCTTTTCTCTTTTATATCAAACTCAAACTTTGTGCGTATTACTTCTACACTTATTATGTCTCAAATTCAGTCCACTATTCCCGACATCTTATAATGTACAAGTAACATACAATAATTTCTCAAAATTATTACCTAATTCCCGATCTTGGCAATTAAAAATGCATTCGACTTTTTTAATACAGTACAACAATTTTAAAAATACCCCCCTTCATTATGTACTTGGTGACGATGTAAATGAGGAAGAATATTTTACTTACCTACATAAAGGTAAAAATGCCGACCCCGGTTATAACAACGTTTCTAGAGCTATCCCTGGATCACTCCTTAATACAATATTCACAAATATACCTTAAAAATATTCAACTCAGGGAATGATACATATAATATCATCTCCAGATCAACAATGAGCAAAAGCAGCGTATAATTACATGTATATCCAAATTCGACAAAAGTATTAGATATGTTAAGTGTCATCCAATTACCCCGCTTCCAGTCTTGGAAAAAGTTTTGAAACCATGGCAAAGAAAAATTTAATTTTCGCTATATCCTATCATATCCATTATTACCCATTGGGTTTCCTTGAACATCGTTTCACTCTTTTACCACTTTCAATCCTTGCCTCTAACTCACAAATGGCACACCTTGAATGTTAAAAATCTGCTAGACATTCAAAAAGTTCAATCTGGCAACGAGGTTTACTGCTTAAGGGCAATTCCTTAAAAATCTCCTTAATTTAATTGAAAGCTTTTATCCAATAAACTACTAAGGTATATAAATATGATACCAGGAGTGTTATTGGTTTTTGTTGTGTCAAGTTTTGTGTTAAAGAAAATATCTTTCATATAGTTGATACTTGTTGAGCTACCCTCTTGATGGAACCAGATTTGAAATTTTGGTGAAGAAAAACACTTGTTATGTTCCATATTGTCACTTTTATTTTCAGTTTTCTGACATGTGTTTCGATCATACTCTATCATTTTCAAAGGTTAAACAGTTAAAATGATCGATTATGATCGAAACACTGTCAGGAAACTGAAAATAAAAGTAACAATATGGAACATAACAAGTGTTTTTCTTCGCTAAAATATCTTTCTAAAATTAATAGTCAACTGTGCGAAAGATAACAATAGAAAATTAGCTAATAGAGTCAAATATAATTTAAACATTCTCAAACAGTTAAAAAAACAATTTACAGTTTAAAAGCTATTAATACTGTTTATGTAAAAACGGACGAAGACTTTCTTATAATTTATTTTAAACTGACTTATAAGGGTTATTTCATATAAACGATTAAAATTTTGGCATAGTTAAAAACAATCATTTCAAGTATTGTAAATACTGAAAGAAAAATTATAAAAGCAGTTACAGTTGAATATTGAATTTGCTAAAATTTTGCATATTCGTCAGTCAGGTTAGATTTGTCTGTTATCCGGAGAGAACATATTAAAAGAGCTTTTGGCACAGAAAAAAGTTGGGTAGGGTGATATTGAGAAGTGGCATTTAAGTATTTGTTTGTACGAGTTGCTTTTTTGTATACGGTGTGAACGAAATAATAAAACTTAAGAAACTCAAATATTTGATGGTAGAGGCGTTTACTTCGTGGTACATAATTGAGACACAATAACTTTGTTTTAGTGGTAAAACAAAGTTATTGTGTTTAAATTACAAGTTAAAAATAGATATTAACAGCCTATTCCAACTATAATAAAACTTTGCTTGACAAACACTTACTTTATGTTAAATGGAAACCATTATAAGCAAGTTGAAGGAGAACTAATGGGATTCTAATTTTTTATGAAGGATATCGAGAATGTCGTTCATTCTGTGACAATATTTTTTTTAATCCACACCCTGCGACTAACAGACCAGTCCAACCTGAATGAGGAACTTGCCATCCATCAAATTGCAAAACAATTAAAGTTGACATTATGTTATTGAGGAAAATTAAAATTGGAAAATTTTGTTTTTTTCAAAATATCTTAAAATTGGAAAAAGTTAAAGTGAATTTGAAATGGGATTTGTTATGAGCACTGATTTCTGCAAAACATTCCCCACTTAACCATTGCTCTATCTCTTCTAATAACAGATATACCAATGGTTAGCATTGAAATTGGGGCATAGTGTATAGTCAGCTAGACGGTCTACCAATGGGTTCACCGTTATCACCACTACTTGCTGAAATCTTTATGGCAAATTTCGAATTTTCGGTGACAAAAATAAATCCGTTGATGACATTTTTTGCATTTGGGATGGTACACTAAGACAATTAAATTCTTTTGCAATATTTTTAAACTCAATTAATAAAAATATCCAATTCACTTCAGAGTTAGTTTGTTTCAACTTCTTAGATCTTAAAATTAAAAAAATCAAACAAAAAATTAGAATTTAAAATATTGAATTGACGAGGCGGATACATGATGGAACTCCAAAACACATTGAAATAAAACATGTTGCATTGTTCGACAATTAATGTAAAACCTTTCCAACTATGCTGTTTTATTTCAAGAATTTGAAATATTTAGAAAACCTACTTTTACCGATATAATTATTCGAAATACTTCCAATACCCATTATAAAATTTAAATGAGCACCTTCCACTATTTAAAACATAGACTTATTCACATACCCCTGTTGTTAACTACAATGAAGAATTAAACATTATTTAAACAATTGCAAAAAATAATGGTCACAGTGTTTCCTTAATCGACAAACTAGTTAAAAAGAAAAAATTGGAACAAATATTTTTATAACGTACACAATGAAATAGAAAAATAGGCATAAATTAGAGTTTGCTGGTGAATTATCAAATAAAGAGTAAAATTTTAATGTTATTATGACTAACACATTGAACATCAAAAAAATATTATGCAACAGTAAATCAAGAATCGATAAATTACAGAAGTGTTTATGAATTAAAGTGTGATGATTGTGTACATATAACATAGGTCAGACAGGACTAATTTTTGAAACACGATTAGAAAAACATAAAAAATCAATTTACAATAAAAAACTATCAACTGGATTTTCACAACATTGTATAGAAGGTAACCATTTTTTCCAAAAAGATAATGTAAAAGTATTCTACACAGGTATTAAATGTCGGCGTTTTAATTACAGGGAGAGATTAGAGATAAATAAGGCCATAATGAGCGGCAAACAAGTCACTAATAATATTGAAGAGATTTGGAAATCCCCGATTATGACAGCCCATATTACCCGAAAGTGTAATCCATATACAGGGTGTCCCAATTTCGATGCTCACCATTGGTATCTCTGTTATTAGAAGAGATAGAGCAATAGTTAAATGAGGAATGTTTTGCAGAAAACAGTGCCCATAACAAATCCTATTTCAAATTTACCTTAACTTTTTTCAATTTTAAGATATTTTGAAAAAAAACAAAATTTGCCATTTTTAATTTGATTTTAACTGTTTTGTTCTATATATAAAATTAAATTAGGAAATCATAGTTATGCTTAATATTTATTCTGAATTTTGAGTCGAGAAGGACCTTGCGCCAGACTTTTTAAATTTAAATATTTGCTTAATATATAACTTCTTTCTAGAAAACCTGGCTAAAATATATTTTAACTTAACTTAAATTTAACGAATTCAGGAATGAAATGAGATCAGTTATCATGAACAGATTGGATCAGTTTGATTCTAGAATTGAGACATTGGAAATTTACCATCGTTCTATTGAATCAAATGGACTAGAGTATAAACATGCCGCTTCCTCTAATGAAGATATTTTGAAAATATCGCTGCTGAAATGGATGATAGGCGAAGAAGAATGTGTAATGTACTACTATTTAGTTTGCCTGAATCCACTTCCTCAAACATAGAAATGAAGATTAAAGACATTTCAACCGTTGATAAAATCCCTTCACACCGTGGATTGAACGTCAAACCAGTGAAAGTTTTAAGATTAGGTAGGTTAAAATTATTTTGCCTAGTGAATCTGTTGTATAAGATATTCTTAGGAGTAATGCTCAATCAATTTAGAGCGGATCATATCATAATTAGTAAGAGGCGGTGGTATCCTCTTAGCAGTTAAACAATGTTTTAAATCTTCATTAATTACGACCGACGAAAAAATTGAGCACCTATTCATTTCGAACTCTATTAACAATACTAAATATATTATTGGCGGTGTTTATATTCCCCCTAATTCGTTAACGTCTACCATAAATATGAAAATCATTGTAATGTTGTCGAATCATTATATAACGATTATGTAAATCATACATTTTTAACTTGTGGTGTCTTCAATTTAAATAATGTTTCTTGGTCTAATAGTGGATATGTGCAACAATTTCCCTTGTTAAAGGCTGACGCTGTTATTAACTCTTATAATTTTCTAAATTTAAGTCAAATGAACTTTATACCTAATTCGAGAGGAATCTTCCTCGACCTATGTTTTACGAATTGCGCTAATTTGTCTGTCTCCTTAGCAGATGATATCTTACTTAATACTTGTCGCCATCACTCCGCATATATGTTGTCCTTTCCTTTTAATTCGTTTACTGATACTATTGATAGATATGAAAGAATATACTTATTTAAGCATGCTAATTATTTAGGCCTTAATGATAATTTGCTTCAAGTTAACTGGGAAAATATCTCATCTATTTCTGACGTGAATGTGGCCATTGATAATTTTTACAATGTCTTGTACACTGCTATGGACTTATTTATCCCGATAACAGTCTTAAGAAAAAAACATTCCACATTTCCTGCATGATTTAATGCTGAAATTATTAATTTAATCCGTAAGAAGAAATTTGCCCATAATAACTATAAAATGTCGGGTCTTCATGCTGACTATTTAATGTTCATTAATTTACGATCTGAATGCAAGAATAAATCTACTGAATTATATAATAATTATATAAGAAAGATCTGATTCTTGGTTAATCCTCGCTCCTTGCAAAAGAATCCCGAAAGGAGACTGGTTTTCGAAACACTGATGTGTCTAATATATCTATTTCTGGCACTCATCAAGTCTTTGATTTACGTTTATCTATCTCCATTGCCGATCTTTTCAATGAAATATTAGTATTGAAGAATGGTGTACCAACAAATTTGCTGATCAATTGTGTTTATTCACTATGCCGACCGATTCACATTTTATTTACAAGATCCCTAAGCTGTGGAACTTTCCCGGATAAATGGAAATCATGCTTTCTACGTCCTATTTTAAAAAAGGGCAATCGCGTTATTGCTGAGAATTGCCGTGGCATTTCATTACAATCGGCGATTCCTAAACTTCTCGACAAAATGGTAAGTGATTATTTAGCTTGAATTTCCCGTCCAGTTATATCCGATATTCAACATGGCTTTCAGAGTTGCAAATCAACCACCTCGAATCTCCTTGAATTCAAACAGTTCCTGTCAAATGCCTTGGAAGAGCACAAACAGGTAGATGCTATCTACACCGACTTTTCCAAAGCATTTGACAGAGTTGACCATAATATCCTACTACACAAGTTAAAATTGCTAGGCCTCAATGACGCTACGTTATCTTGGTTAAAGTCTTTTCTTTCAAATCGGACTCAGCAAGTTAAAATTAATCACTTTTTATCATCCCCTATTTCAGTCACTTCAGGTGTACCACAGGGCACATATATTGGTCCAGTTTTATTCTTACTTTTCATCAATGACCTTGTTGATGTGAAATTTGGGAAATGTGTAATGTATGCTGATGATCTGAAAATATATCAAATGGTGCAAACTAAAAGCGATTGTAACAGATTACAAATTGATTTAGATAATGTTAATAACTGGTGCCAGGCTAATCGTCTATATTTAAATATTGATAAGTGTAGTGTGATTTCTTTCTATAAATCGAAATACTGTACTCAATTTGATTATATGTTGGACACAATCAAAGATCTTGGTATTTTATTTGATACGCTTTAACCTTCAGAAATCACATTATTTCTACATGTGACAAAGCTAGAAAAGTTTGGGGTTTTGTGTGGCATCTGTCAAAGGAACTGAGTCCAATATGCCTTAAAATATTATATTGTTCACTTGTTCGTTGCCACGTCGAGTATGCTTCTCCAATTTGGTAACCATATTTACAAACGGATATTAATAGAATTGAGAGCGTGCAGAAAAAAATCTTACGATCAATTGAATTCAAAAATGGCATGGAACATATACAAGGTTCGTATTCATCGGTGATGGCCCTGTTGAAGATACATACTCTGGAGACCCGCAGATCAATTTCCGATCTATGCATACTTCACGGTTTACTAAATTCTGGATCTGGATCTGGATTGAGTTTGCCAAGGGTGATCAAATCATTGACCAGAGCACTTAGGCCTCACTAGGCCCATTGTGCCCCCCTTACTGGGACAGCCCTGCGTTGTTCTATCACTCATTTAGCCACCCAAGGTGGCGAGCAAAGGACAGCACAACGCTTGGAGGGTTATCCCTTATGTTGACCATGTTCGGCCAGAGCTCCCCTAGCATGGACTCTCTAAGGTGGGCGAGAGCCGGGCAGTTGGTTAACACATGTTCCACTGTCTCGTCCTCTTCTTCACATGCTCTACATATGGGGGTTTCCACCAGTCCCATAGTAAACAAGTGTTTCCTTAGCTGACAGTGACCCGTAAGGATACCTGTGATAAGACGCAGATTCCCCCGGGATAGTCGCAAATAATATTCAGCTGTTTTCAGATTGGGTGAGCGTATTGCTTCCTTGGCCTGTCTGCAGCCTGAGGTGTTGTCCCAACGTTGTTTTAGCATCTTGAGAGTATTTTGTTTGAGGATATCAGTGAGGCATTTCGGGGTTGGCGCGATCGGAGGCCCGTCCGTGGTATCACTGAGAACCGATCCAGCTCGCGCCAACTCGTCTGCCTTGCTGTTGCCTTCTTCATTATTGTGTCCCTTGACCCAGCGCAGCTCAATACTGTTTGATTGTGCTGCTTGTTTAAGGGTATTGTGACATTCTTTT
>OZ018390.1:22970471-23015105 GCA_963969525.1 Ontholestes murinus | reverse complement strand
GTGGGTTCTGACCAACCTTCATCGGAGGTGTTCGTACATCCTGGGAAATGGGTGTTGTAACTTCCATCCTCTCGTTTTAGGCAACCTGGTTGTCGTGAGGGATCCTTTGAGAGGATCTTTTTGAGCCTTGCAGCTGCCGAGGTAGTTTCAACCTCCTCACAAAAAGACCGCCAGGCTGCCCTTTGTTTTTGCCTTATTAGTTTTTTGTAGTCTTGTTGGATGTTTTTATAGACCATCCAGTCCGACTGTTGTTTAGATTTCTTTGCTTTGTTAAAGGATTTTCTCGCAGCTCTTCTGAGATGGTCGAGTTCTCCGCACCACCAAGGTGTGGCGTTCTCCGAGTCTTCCACCTTTCTCGCAGGGCAGGAGTCCTTATATGCTTTTATAATGGAGTGTTGAAGCGTATTTACATAGGCTTCAATGTCTTCCATTGTATTAAGTTGGCCGGTAGCTTCGCAAGTTCGCAGACTCCGCGAGAGGTTGTCTGTGTAGGCATTCCCATCCGTTAGTCTTGGGTTGCGAAGGTAACGTGTTTTCTTACCGGTTGTATGTGTTAGTGTGTATTTGATCCACCTATGATCTGACATTGAAACCGACGGTGACACATGCCAGTCGTGGATTTTGTTTGAGATACCGCTAGTCGCCAATGTAATGTCTATTACAGTTTGGCTCCGAGTTGTCACGAACGTGGGTTCAGAGCCTCGGTTTAGTATTTCTAAATTGTTACTAATGATAAATTCATGTAGTGACTTACCTCTGTTGTTGGTGTCCACGCTGCCCCACATGATATGGTGTGCGTTAGCGTCGCAGCCAATGACGAGGTGAAGTTTCTCCATCTCACAGTGGAGCACGAGTTGCTCTAGCCCCCTGGTTGGTGCGGGGGCGTCGTGAGGGAGGTAAACTAACGCCAGGATGGTGTCTTTGTTGCCGTCTCCTGCTGACAGCTTTACCACTGTGATGTCACTGGTGGAAAGTTGTGGCATAAGATAGGATGTTATGTGCTTAGGTGTGTAAATACATGATCTAGGCTTATTATTTGTGGGATGCGTGAATATGTTCCCATTTAACTTACCAAATCCACAGACCTTGGATTTAACAATCCATGGTTCTTGGATGACGGCTATTGTGTCCTGCATAGTGTCGAGGTGGCGGCAAAGGGTTGCCACGGCCGCCCTACAATGATGCAGGTTACACTGTATCACCTTTACGGTTGTGAAGGTTCCTCTGGGATGGAGGTGGCGCACTCCTGGCTTCCGCCCGGTGTGCCTCCACCCTCCGTTTCCATCGGGACCTCCACCCGAGGTGTTTCTGTTGTGGCTGAATTAGCCAGTTTTATGGGGAGAGTGGAGAATTTATAGCTAATCCTGCCTCCCTTTTCTTTGATGAAGTGGGCATCCTTTTTTCCTACCCCGAAGACAAGTAGGTGACCCAAGGGTTCCTTCTTCTCTTCAACGTGGAAGACGCACCAGCTCTTTATTTCCATTGTTTTCCAGTTTGGCCCCTTCCCACAGTGGTGGTAGACGGGGGACTACGTCCTTGAGCCATTTCAGGGCGGGCTCATTATCGCAGGTGATACGTAGTATCTCCCCTGAGTGTGCCCATCCCTGAAATGTAGGAATGTGGTCTGAGGAGTTGAGCAATTTGTCCAGCTCCTCAAGCATTGCTTTTTCGACCATTGCTACCTGTTCCTTGGTGATTTTGCCCAAGGGGTTGTTTTGGTCTATAATGGCTACTCGGAGGTGCCTAGAGGCAGCCTCCTTGTAGCTGGTCCCGTCGCTCCTTACTTTCGAGAGAGGTGGATTCGAGGAATTTTTCTTGGAGGATCTCCCGTCTGCCTTGTTTGCCACCTTCCTGGGCTGACCGGGTGATGGCTCAGAGGCTGCGGATCGGTTCCTCTTTTTCTGTGCGCTGCCAGTCGGCAGCATCCCTTTGCCTTTAAGCATTGGGTTGCCAGCCTGCCCTGGGGGGCGCACTTCTTTACCAGAAGGGGTTTCTTGGAAACAAATGCGAATCGCAGGTTTCTACACCAAAAAATTTGTCTTAAAATAATGCAAAGGTTTAATAGAGGTATCGTAAGACGTTATCGAGTTATTGCGGAAAATTAAAATTGGCAAATTTTGTTTTTTTCAAAATATCTTAAAATTGAAAAGAGTTAAGGTAAATTTGAAATAGGATTTGTTATGAGCACTGTTTTCTGCAAAACATTACCCATTTAACCGTTGCTCTATCTCTTCTAATAACAGAGATACCAATGGTGAGCATCGAAATTGGGACACAGTGTATATTAGCGTTACCTTTTGTACATAATTAATTACTCTTTTATAATGACATGTTGACGAAACTAGTCTGAGAAATAATAAAATTTTCTGTGAAAATTTTAATTCTAATCAAGATAGTTCAAAAATATTTCAGCACGGGTTTCAATTAATTAAATATATACTTTTTTTAAATTCACTAATATTGGCATTACTAAGAAGTAACCAGTAACGAGTAATAATTTATATTTATAGCAAGTAAAAAAAAAACAATCGCTATATAATCTCCGAAAACTATTTATAGAAAACTGACCGAAAAAAAGAGCACGTAGGATATAACGTGCGACGTAATCCTCCAGACAACTCTGGTGGAATCTCCGGTGTTCTTCCGGGAGGCGGACGGAGTCCGGAACATCCCGCCTCTTCTCTTCAATTTGCTCGATATGAGCGTGTGTATATATTAACACTCCCGTGTGGCGTACGCTATCAGTTATCAACACTTGCTGTCCAGATTTGAACCGCTCGCACTAGACATTCACACACACATACACGCACACACACAAACAAAAGCAGCATGTACATAGGTTGATGTCGTATATATAAACAAAGTATATGTGCACACATATTCACACACCGCAATTGTACTTCGACGGCAGCGGACCGCCAAATATGACATTCGAATTACACTAAATACATAAATTTATGCGAACGCGTGCGAACGTTCAAGTTCATTTATCCGCTTGATCAATTCGGTTTGTGATTGTTTTTTGTGAGTTTTTTATTTTAAAATTTTATTACTGCGACGAGGATATATTTAGGTGAGTTATTTTATTCAAATTTATACACTAAAAATTATAAAAATTCATTCTTTTATTTATTGCAATAAAACTATACATTGATTATTCTATGCCAATGCATTTTAAATTTAAAAAAACAACTTATTATTATTGTACACTATTTTTTCTTAATTAATTTAATTCAATAAATTGGATCCATAATAATGATTTATTATTTTATGCAATAAATTAAAATAAATGAATTATAACTTATAAATAATAATTTAATATAATTAATTTTTATATCATTTAGCAAAAAAACAAATGATTTATTTATGTTGTTTCAGTATGAATAAAAAATAATATGCAAAATTGAAAAATTAGTGCAGAAACGCTCATTGAGATTTATTTTTCTAATCACCAATTAAAATTTTAACAATATTATTCATAGCAGTATGTATTTTTGATTAATTTGAGAAGAGAAACAAAGCAAACAATAAATAAATAAGTAAACTATGTTAAAAAAAAATATGTTTGAATAATAAATTCGCTATTTTTTTTAAGTGAATATTACCAATCAAATGAAAAACAAAACGTGATACACATCACATGAAAATAAATAGCAGGTTTTACTTAAAAAATAATAAATATGAATTTTGATAATGAACACTATTTAATTTTATGTTAAAGTGTTCATTTTACACTTGTACTTTAAATAAAATATAAATATAAAAATATATTTAAATATAAAATAATACAAAATAAAAAACGTCCCTAAATATAAACGACACAATTTTTTATTGAACCTCATGTTATAATGGGTTTACATACACTAACAATCATTAATATGTTAATTTATTTAAATTAGTGTTACAATGTATTGCATTATCAGCTGGTGTAGTTTCTTGAATATGAATAATGGCAAATAATCAACAAAAAGTGTTAATATGAATTGAAATTTAAAATAATTGATAACATTTTCTTCGTAAAATATGATTATAAAATCCTTACATACATTTAGCATATTTATATATTTGGAGAACAAATCCAACAGTAATTTTAATTCCGACATAATATTTTATTGAAAAGATATTTATTTATTATTTAAAAAATCTATTCTATCATTTTCCTGAATATAAGAGATTTAAAATATAATTACTAGTATATATTTTCTAATTTTAATTATTCATTGATATTATATTTAAAAATAAAAACATGTTAAAATTATTTAGTAAATAAATAAATAAAGTCAGTGTTATATAAACCAAGTTAAAAAGTTTTTTATTTCTGAAGAATAATGTATAATGAAGTAGAAGCCTCCACCGTTAACAGTTTGTTAAAATTAGTTTCGTGTCTATTTTTTTCAAAATTCTTTAATTTTTCTTTGTTTTTTTTACAAAAAATCGAATTAAAATTATTTTAATGCATTTTATTATCTATTTAAAAAATTAAAAGTAACGTAAAATTTACAATAATAGTTTCTTGGTTTTAGGGTTTTTACAGTTTTCCGGATACAGTGTTAATAAATATAAATGCGTAATCTTTTATTCTGTTTGGCATGAGAACACACATACATTATAAGTAAATACTGTAATAAATTGTCTTCATCATAATTAAAGAATATGTATAATAGTAATAATGACTCGGTAGGTGCAGTTACACTTGAGTTGATTGGGAACGATTAAAGCAATTCTTAATTATTTCAGCAATATGAATACAATGAAACCAAGTAGTTTAATAGTAATTAATACCACAATAAACATAACATATAATACATCTATTTTAATGTGTCTAACAAATTTTTATCTTTACGGAAGCTTTTACTCTTACATCTTAAATATAATGATATTAAATAGGTTAACTTTGTTTCAACAATATATTTGTAGTATTATAGTTTCGACCATTAGATATTTATTTCTATCCCACCCTCCAATCAGTAAAACATCATCAAAAATCATTTGAATAGTTTGTTTGAATAAATCTATTAAAATTTGCAATAATTATATTTATTTATGTTTCATAACTTTTACTCAAAACTCTCGCTTATATTTTACTGATTGGAAGGTGGGATAGAGGCCACTCACCCACCCTACATATACATGATAACTTTAAATACTCATTGTTGATGATTTTGGTGCTTACAAAACAATAAAACCTTGCATGTAATAAAAAAATAAAACATAATCCAAATTTAAGTTTAAATATTAATGACCTTTTATAGCTAATCTTATCTAAGCTTGATTTAAAGCCTTTCCACGTATCATGTACAACATTTTTATAAATTTGCACACTCAAAAATTTTACTTAATCAATTTCTTTTATTCAAGTTTTGTATTTAAAATTATTGCAAACCGCGAGTCGATCAGTAATTAAAGGTAATATGTATTTGTAGGGTGTGTGGGTGGCCTCTATCCCACTCTTCAATCAGTAAAACATTCAAATCAAAAATTATTAGAAATATTTGTATGAATGCATCAATTATAAAATGCAATTATTTTGTGTTTGTTTACATTTTACAACTTTTAAGTAAAACCCTCGCTTATGTTATACTGATTGCAGGGTGGATAGAGGCCACCCACCCACCCTACATATTCATGATAACTTTATATGCTAATCGTCGCTGATTTTGCTGCTAAAAACTATAAAACTCTTTATGTAATAAATAATTAAACAAAATCAAAATTTAGGTTTAAATATAAATGACTTTCTATAGCAAATTTTATCTAATTTTTTATTTAAAGTCTGCCCACCCATCATGCATCAAATTTGTACTAATTTACTCTCTCAAAAATTTTACCTTTTTAATTTATTTTTTAATCAAAAAGTTTTGTAATTAACTTTATTGGAAACCGTGAGACGATAATGAATTAATGTTTATATGTATATGGAGGGTGGGTGTATAATGTTCCTCTACCCCACCCTCCAGTCAGTAAAACATCACCAAAAATTATTTGAAAAATTTGTTTAATAGATTTAAAATTTGCAATAATGTTATGTTTATTTATGTTTCACAACTTTTAATTAAAATCCTCGCTTATGTTTTAGTGATTGGAGGGTGTGTGAGAGGCCACCCACCCACCCTTCATATACATAATAGCTTTAAATACTAATTGTTGATGATTTTGCTGCTTAAAAAGCAATAAAACCTTGTATGTAATAAAAAATAAAGCATAATCCAAATTTAAGTTTAAATATTAATAACCTTCTATAGCTAATCTTATCTAAGCTTGATTTAAAGCCTTCCCACGTATCATGTACAAAATTTTTATAAATTTACACACTCAAAAATTTTACTTTGTCAATTTCTTTTATTCAACTATTGTAATAAAAGTTTCTGCAAACCACGACGCGATCATTAATTAAAGCTAATATGTATATGTAGGGTGGGTGGTCTCCTCTATCCCACCCCCCAGTCAGTAAAACATCATCAAATATTATTTGAAATATTTATATGAATGCATCAATTAAAAAATGCAATAATTTTGTGTTTATATTTTACAACTTTTAACAAAAATCCCCGCTTATATTATACTGATTGGAGGGTGGATAGAGACCACCCACCCACCCTACATATACATGAAAACCTTAATTGCTAATGGTTGCTGATTTTGCTGCTAAAAACTATAAAACCCTTTATGAAATAAAAAATTAAATAAAATCAAAATTTAGGTTTAAATATAAATGACTTTCTATAGCAAATATTATCTAGTTTTGATTTAAAGTCTGCCCACCCATCATGCATCAAATTTTTACTAATTTACTCGCTCAAAATTGTTACCTTTTTAATTTCTTTTTTATTCAAAATGTTTTGTAATTAATTTTATTGGAAATCGCGAGACAATAAGGAATTAAAGTTTATATGTATATGTAGGGTGGGTGGGTGGCCTCTATCTTACCATCCAATCAGTAAAACATCAAATAAAATTATTTGAAAAGTTTGTTTGAATAGATCTATTAAAAATTGCAATAATGGTGTGTTTATTTATGTTTTACAACTTTTAATTAAAACCCTCACTTACGTTTTACTGATTGGAGGGTGGGTTAGAGGCCACCCACCCTACATTGTATTAATGACAGACACTGTCACTTTTGACATTTGTAATAGACTCTGTATATTGTTTATTATGGGTTTATTATGGCGAAACTCAGCACAAAAGGTTTTTGTTCAGTCACCCTGTATATAATGGCAATTTTGCTTGAAGCGAAAAATTAACATATTTATAATAATAATTTTCTAGGTTTTCTACTTATAATATTACATATCATCAAAAATTATATATTCTTGATTTTATTGTACTATATATAGGGCGACACACCACTTACGCGTCGGTTTTTATACTGAAAAATATACAAAATGAAAACTGTTTTTAAAATATTTTTGTTGAGGAATATGTAGGTTCAATAGGAGCACGTTTTAAAATTATTTTGATAAATACAGGGTGACTCAAAGAAAAGTTACACACACAAGTTATGAAAATTTAAATGGAATACCCTGTATATTGATCTAGCAAATAGGTTTAATAATTTCTTCATTAACATCTTTAACAATATACAGACAGTATTGAGTGATACACAAAAAGTTCAATTTTCTTTCCCTTCTAATAATGTTTCATTTTTACTATATTGAGTCACATAAAAAAGATTACTAAGTATTATTACTTATATGAAAAATAAAAACAAATTCAGTTCGGATTTGGATGGTATACCTATCTATGTTATTTATAATTGTTTTGAGTACCTTGCCTGTCCAATGTTGAAAATTATAAATGATTCATTATGTTCAGGCATTTTCCCGCAAATGCTTAAGACAGCGCTAGTGATGCCAAAATATAAAAAAGGTGATCAAAATGATATGAATAATTATCGGCCTATTAGTTTACTAACAACCTTTGCGAAAATACTAGAAATATTAGTTTTCAAACGTATACTAATTTTTTGTATCAAATGTAATTTGTTAAATTGTCATCAACATGGCTTCCTTCCTAAAAATTGTGGTGATACTGCACTTTTTGAATGTGTGAATAATATAATGTTAGTGTTGGAAAATAAAGACTTAGCTTGGACTTATCGAAAGCATTCGATTGTGTACATCACAATATGCTCATAACTAAACTTGAGCGCTATGGAATTAAATAATAGACAACAAATAGTTAAATTAAATATTAAGGGTTTTAATATTTACTCAAGCTCTGACTACACAATCATAGGAATTCCTCAGGGTAGTGTTTTAGCGCCTTTTCATTCAGTTACAATTTGAATGCGGAACTTATTTTATAAAATTGCAAAACTGGTTCACCGTCAATAAATTATCTTTAAATCTCTCAAAGTGTGTTATATTTAAAATAAATAAAAGCATACCAACACCTGAATACTTACCAATAAACAATGAAAATTTCACTCATAGTTCATCCGTAAAACTACTAGGAATTGAACTCGATGAGTTTCTTAGATGGCATGAGCATATAGACAAATTATGTAAAACATTAAGTGGAATATGCTATAATACTAGGAAACTTAAAACTATTTTAAATCAACACGCCCTTAAAACAGTCTACAACAATGTATTCGTTGCTAATAATAATTTTTGGGGACAAAGCAAATATGCTTCACATATTTTTGTTATTCAGAAAAGAATTATTAGACTACTTTTTGATTTAGACTTTAATGCATCATGTAGAAGCACGTTCAAAAAATATAACCTTCTTACGGTATATTCACTATATATTTATGAACGTCTAGTATTTTTTACAAACATAAATATTTAATCGAGATACATAAAATTAACCATGTTAATTCTACACAACGCAAAAATAATTATAATATACTTAAACATCGATTAACTAGTTCAGAAAAGCTTTTAGGTTATAACAGTATTGTCCTTTTTAATAAAATTCCTAATGATTTGGAAGAAATTTAAAATACATTTATTTAGGTTCTTATGTGAAAAGGAATTTCATAGTTTAGATGACTATTTTAGTTAATTTGGTTTATTTTTCATTTTTGTGTGACGCACTTTCTTTCTTATATATTAGTGTTTTAATTTAAAAGAGAAATAATAAGAATGCAGGTTAAATAAAGGCAAGTTACTGTTATGTTTCCTATACCTAACTCCAGCCATTTTTGAGATATTTGACAACTCTTGCAAATGTAGACCAAAATTTAAGTAAGATGTCTGCTTTCCGTATTTAAGCTAGATATTTTAAGTCGAATTTACCTTTTAGTTTAAGCATTAGACTTGACGATAAAATAAAAATGACCCCTAAAAATTATACAGGGTGGATAAAAATAAACATTTTATGTTGGCTAGCATTAATGTTAATGTTAAAATTGTATTAAGGTTTCCTATACCTACTTCTTATAGTTTTATAGTAATTTAGCATTTTTAAATTCAAACATTATTTTTTTGCCACCTATTTTTCAAAAGTTGCCAAAGGTTACGGTATTATTCATCATAAATAAATATTATTTGACAGTAACAGTACTTTTAGTTAAATCATCATTATTGGTCGAGGCTGTTTAAAGAAAACCATTTTAATTGAGATAAGAACTTACTCCCGAGAAGAAAGAATTAGTATGATTTTAGTAATTGGGGAGGGTGATGAAAACTGCATGTTAGCATCAAAAGTCCTGACAAGCATTTATTAGAAAATTTGCTGCAAGTGTTTGAAAGAAAAGGTACTGTATCTTATAAAAAACAGAGCGACAAAAGCCTGGAAATGAAGAAAATGAATTCTTATTTCTTGAATCACTTTCTCATTTATCTTGGTGAAACATTTTGAACTTTTACTAATGAAGGTTTAAATTAACAAACCAAGTGTAATTTAATTTAAACCTTCATTAGTAATGAATTCTTAGTTATGGGATCTTTAATTGAGACTCCACATACAAGTCAGCGAAAAATGAAGGATACTATTGGAGCATCGGAAAAATCAGAAAGAAACACAATTTTTCCCGTATCATATATAACTTCATCAGGAAGCAAATTACGGCCTACGTCTCGTGTTTCCTTTATGGGTTCTGAAAATTTATATTCCTTTAGAACCCTCGATAATCAGTACAGATGGACTGTTAATGTATGGGGTAGGATAATTGGAACGAGTGTGTTAGATCCGTACATTATTGATGGCCACTTAAACGACGCCATGTTTTTTTAATTTATAAGAACTTTTGGAAATATACCACTTAATATTCGAGAAAGAATGTGCATGCAACTAGACGGTGCTCCTGAGCCCTTTAGAATAAACGTTAGAAATTAATTAGATAGATAATATCCTAATAGGTAACAGTAACTTTAAGACAATAACCTTATAGGATCAGATATTAGATGAAAGTGGAGGAGTAATTTTTAATTAACAATATAAACCTAACAATAAATGTGTGAAGTCAGTATACAATCTAATTTTCAATATATAACGATATTCTTCTTAAACGGCAGGCGACTATAGGTTTCGGATAGATGTTTGTGAATTGTTACTAACATTTTCAACTTTACAATTTTTTTAGCCCTCTTTGTTGCATAGGTCTGTCAGTGCTTGATTTTATTTGTTTTTATTAAAAAATATTTCAAATTTTGTTGCTTAAGAAAGTTTGAAGTGTCATATGCAACAAAATTTAAAACAGACTTTTATTTTTGTAATGGCTGATTTTAAAATGCGACAGTAGTAAAGATATTTATTCATTGAGGCATGCAAAAACAATTTCTCTTTTTATCGTTTATTATACATCTTGAAACTTCATATTATTACTCAAACTCACACATATACACTCTATGTTCACTTAGTCTGGCATATAAGTGGTAAAAAGAAGAGTATAAATCAGATTTAAATTACCTTATAAAGTCACTGTATGGCGAAACATTTTTATAGTGTAATATAGAATAATTTAAAGCCTTATAAAGTATCAGTATTTTGACTTTCCCCATATAGAATATATAGGGGAAGTATTGTGTTCGTGCATGAAAATGTGCTAGTGGTGATCATGGTAGTATGGTCATCACCATTATTTAAATATGATATCGTAGCCTACCTAAATATACAGGATATTTATTAAATTAAATGAAAAAAATATCAAAGGGTTTTTTTCTTGGACTATTCCCAGAATATTTTGTCTTTTAACATTTTTTTGAATACCAGCTTTGTTTTAAAGATATAGATCTACAAAATTTTCGAAAAAGTGGCATGTATAGTGTAGATTAACAAGTACTGTTGAAAATTACTAGTAAACTTTTCTACATTGACTGCCAACTTCTTTCAAAAATACCACGTTCGCTTCTTTTTCTGTATCACCCAGCTATTATCTGATTTCGTAAGTCTTCCACTTGTCCACTACATTGATATAAACTAGTGATTTTAGATAGTTCTATAGGAAATAATCCAGGGTCTTTAAGGCCTGTGATTTCCGTATGTTACTGTTTAAAACTCACAAGTAACCACACTAAAATGCGCTGGTGTACCATCGTACATAAACCACATCGCATTTTTGTTGCCAATGGTACCCTCAAGAATCTGTGCAAGCATTTGTTCCAAAAAGTTGCGGTACACCAGTAAGTCAATAATAATAAAAATATGTAAAATTAAATAATTACAAAATATATGTCGAGTAAACAAATAAATCTTCAGAAGAAAAATCAAAGAACACAGTAAATGCTTTATGAAGAAATCAACAAATTCAACGTAAGCTAATTACCTCACTGTTAAAGACCACAAGATTATAATTTTAATGCTTAAATAATACATTTCGTAAAATATTTATTAATTTGACAAGTAATCAATCCCTTAAAAAATGACATATATGTAATATAAATAATCATAGTAATGTATGTCATCAATTTTTATACAGTGGTAAAAACACTTTAATTTCTAACCGTATTTCTTAAACTAATTAACTAATTACACAAACTGTTCTACTTTGTATTTTGTTAGCATTTATTAGACATTTTTTTCAACGCAGAAAATTTTATCACGAATTTTTGTGTAAAATTATTTTGTTCACGAACGCTAACTGTTGTTTAAATAACTGACAAACCTAGATCTCTTCTTTATGTTTCATATTTTAAAATAAATAATTATGTTACTTATTTACTTCATAAAATGTATTGATTGTTTTATATTTTGAAATTTTTAATTTTAATTATCACATAAAACTCATTATACATTTATTATTTTATATGTAGGTATTTATTCTAATTACACTAAATTGCAATAAACAAGTTGCTATTGTTTGTCCGTTTATTGTTTTACATGCAAATTGCTCATTGGTATTAATTACATACAGATAATTAAATGGTTTCAAGTGTTTATTTATCCAAGAAATGTTAATTATAATTGTACGCGATTTGAATAGTTTAGACTGCAGAGAAAAATAAAGGAGTATAAAAAAACATTGTTAAGAAAACAGATAAATTTTACCAATGGTCGACAGCCCATTCACAATTAAAGTACAAAATGGAAAAACTATTATTGTAAAAGGGAAAAAAATGTGAATAAAGATATTTACTATTATTATTGTTTAAAAAAACTTGAGCATTTTCCAACCTTGATAAATTGCACGCTTGAACAAGCGTACTCATAACCTAAGTAATTGCGTAGTTTATTAAGGCAGGTCGGGAGTACGATAGGTCATGAGGATTGTGGTAGGTCAAGAGCAGGTTAAAATAAATAATGATGATAATTTAATATCGGTTACTAAAGTAACAAAAAATCCAAGTTACTTGAATTAAAGATTGACAATGGATACAAGCAAAGAATTGATTTTTTTTAAACAAACAAAATTGCATATCACTTTACTATATATTAAAAAAAAACGTTAAAATTGACAAAAAAGTTTAAACACAAATCAAAAACAACTGAGACATACCAAAAATAATTAAACATTATTAAAACTAATCACTTTGGTAAATTTCCGTAAATGAAATACGATAACACTTTCAAATATTTATTTTGCTGTTCGCGACAATTGTCATTTCTTCGCCTGAAGAAGTATTTCATTTACGGAAATTTACCAAAGTGATTAGAATATGAACTTTCAACAACTAACAGCCTCAACTGTTCAACTAATTTAAAAACTGATATGACTAGAGAAAGCAATTAAAATGTTTTTAAATTTAAAGAAATCGGCTATAGATAAAATTACTTGAAAGTAAACAATTAAAAGTTTTAAAATAGTTCTGATTAAAAATAATGTTCATTTAGATAAATAAATATAATTAATCTAAAATTTAGCAGAGAATTATTAGTTAATTTTCTACAACGAACTAAAGGATTTTAATATAGTTTATTATTTAATTGAATGGCAATTGAATAAATTGTTCAATGTTATTAAATGTTCTTGAAAATAAATTCTAACAAAACTAATTGTTTTAATAGAGTTAACACCAAAATATTTCACCAAAGGTTAATTAAATGTTTACTCATAACCTAGGTCTTTTAAGGTAGATTAGGCATTAGTAGTATTTTACCAATAAGACTTAATATGGTCTTATAATTTGATAATTAATATTTGATAGAGATCAAAAATTCAATTTCAAAAAACACACTGCCGTAATAAAAAATAAAATAACTTCTAGGGCAAAATGCTTTAGAAGCTTAACCTACAAGAACAATGGGATTAATACTAGCACAGCTGTTAGAATTTATATAATGACTTGCCAATATAAATATGTACAAAATTTGTCAATAAATATATGTTACTACTACTCCTATTTGATAGAAGACATTTGGCAGTCGCAACTGGCTGTTAATGTGTTAATTGTCAAATGATATTTAACATATACAGAGATTAGTTGCGACCGTTACTGCGTTGTAATCAATACATACACTAAATTGAAAAAAATTCACTATGTTATAACCACAATATAATACATAAACGCAGTTCTTTTTAATCAGTTGTTTACATTTATATATGTAACTGTGTTTACACGTTATATAATATTTTTACAATAATAATTTGTGGTTAAAACATGGTAAATTTTTCAATTTCGTGACATTTGGTAATTAACAAATGACATATAACAGCTGTTAGTTGACATTACATATTTGATATTTGGCCTTATTATGTAATAATAATAAAATTTAACCATTGCAAGATAATAGATGACCTTTCAAAGATAATAATTATGATTCAATAAATGATACTTATTATTTTATAGTTTAGAGAAAAAATAAATGAAGTTTGATAGTTGACAGATAATCTTTGGTAGTCAATCATTGTTTTAAAATAAATATTTTGGTATGGAATTTGGCAGTTATTTGACAAATGTTAATTATAACTATAAAACATAATCATTGTTAGTTAATATTAAACATTTAATAAATGACAGTTGGTAGATAATATAAAATTAATATTTAACAGATGACAGTTGACATTTGACAACTGGTAGATAATATAAATATAAGATCATTTATAGTTGAAAATTATTATTTAATGCATCAAGAGGATTATCCCCAAGACAATCGAAAACCACCAATACCGCAGGTATACAAAGTACGATCGCAGTGTTCTAATGACCGCCGCCTGAAGAATACGAATGCGACTTGTTATAACAATAAACAAAAATCAATCTTCGTGAAACCATTATCTTTGAAACAAACAAAGTTTTACATATATCTAGAAAAAAAAAGTTAACATTTAACAGTTGATAGAGAGCAGGAAATCGTTAACAGTAATATTATTTGGCTAATGACATTTGACAAATGGCAAATGACCATCAATAGTCAATTATAATTTGATAATTAGGATTCGACAATTTTTTTCTTAAAAAACTTAAATATTTATGAAGATTTTCATCATAAAAATTTCTTCGGATTGTAACATTTATTTGCAATTATTTCGCAGTTATCGTATAGTATAATCGGATATTAATATGTCCGTTGGAGAGTCCTCAATCCGTCACAGCTTTACTAAAGTTTACCCAATAAATAATGGAATACAATTAAACTAAATATTTAAAAGTTTATATTATATAAAATTGGTTTTTGGTCATATTAAGAATGTAACTACAGGATTGGCAAAAAGCTCCTTTTCGATATAAAACTGTAATGACTTTTAAACGAAGTGATAAAATTGATGTATTTTTTTATTTTAATTGTGGAAAATGATGTCGGTTAAATGTCCACCCTTACAATTCACACACACATCGGCTATTTTCGTTGCATTTTGCATAATTTTTTCTAGTATGACCGGTGTAATTTACGCAATTTCTACTCTAATGTTGTCTTTCAGCTCTCGTTAAGTCCGTGTTTTGTTCATGTAGACCTTTTAATTTAAGTAGCTCAAATCGCCGATTTTTAAGATGACACGATTAGGAAATTGTTCCCGCAACAAGTTAATTGTCTCACTAGTAGTGTGTTAGTGTGTGCCATAACACCTTCTTGCTGAAACCATATTGTGCTAATGTTGTGCGCTGGCAAGATTAATAAGAAGAAGTCTTGAAACATTGTTCGGTAGCTATCTCCATTGATGGTAACGTTTGCAGCTGCTAAATTTTCAAAGAAATACTGTCCATAAATTCTGCGTCAGGTTATACCACACCAAACAGTCACACAAAGTGGGTGTAATGGACGTTGCTGAACATTTTAGGGATTCTGTGTATCCCAAAATTTGCTTGTTAACTTAATACAAGTGCGCCTCGTCGATCATCATTAAATTTTCCAAAAATTCTTCATCATTTTCAACGAGATTAAGAACAGCTGTGCAGTATTTCAAACGCAATTCCAGGTCACCAGGGTGGAGCTGTTGAACCAACTGGATTTTGTAGAAGTATAGGTGCAAATCTTTTTTCATAATTTGGTGAAGCGTGCCACATGGTATAACCAACTGTGTTGAATATCGTTTCAGGGTTTTCTGCAACACTTTGTCTAACGAACTTGATATGTTCGGCCTATCGTCTAAAACGAGGTCTGCCAGCATGTCTCATATCTCCAACGTTTCTATATCGCTCAAATTTAACCACCATAGCACCAACAGTGGAAGTTGTTGGTGCAGCGCGAACTCCATAAAATTGACGGTATGCACGTTGAGTGGCAATTACAGTCCGGCGATTTTCCAAAAATAATAAAACTACTTTTGTGCAATAGTGTATCGTTCCATATTACGATATCCCAAGTTTATTGTCTGCAACAAAAGCAAAAATTTCCAAAAATATTCACTCACAGAAGAGATATGAATTTTTTAATTTGGAAAGTTATTTTTTAACCACCCTGTATTATATATAATAACATAATACAGGGTGATTTGTGTGTCTGGGCTATAAGAATATAAGCCAAACTTGGCAAGAAAATGGTGGAACAACCAAAGAGACCTTATGTTGGAGTAATGTCATCAAAGCAACAGTAGGCAAGAGTGGAAGATCATATTTTTATGAACTCGAGACTTTCCATGTACAATCAAAATTTTTGTAAGAAAGTATTGTTATATATGTATTTTAAATTTTATTTTGTAAGTAAAATTAATAAATAAATACTATCTACTATCTATCGACTGTAAATCTGGATGATGATATCGAATGAATTGGTGAGTAGTGTTTTTGGGGTTTGAATTTTGGATAATGGAAATTATTTGGGCGTATTCATGCAGAGTTGGGAGAAATTACCAGAATGGTCGATTATTTTAAAAGATACAGGAGTTAGCATAAAATGTCTTATATAGATGTTCTAAGGCTTTGTACTAAATTGTAAAATACAGGGTAGCCCACAAAATTGTCGTGAATTAAGGTTACTTTCTTTTAAAAGAAACACCCCGTATATTACTATTTATTTTGATAGTCGTGTCAATTTTGAACATTTTTAGAGAGAGAATAACATCTTTATTCGAACATAGATATTTACAAAATTAAAACATTTACAAATGATATATAATGTGTTAGTCTGTCCGTTTGGGCTATCGACAATCGGTCTTTCTGCCCTGTCTTGACTCTAAGTTATGTGTGAAAAATAAATATCTTTGCTAGCTAGCTTAACTGTCTGGGTGATTCGAACTAATGAATTGATGTAGGGTGACTGAAGGGTGTTTAAATTTGGGTGGGATCAGGGGATTTCGTGGAATGCAAAATTTATTAAGAAGGGTTACATTGAAAGGATTGTTAGCAAATTTACAACTGAGGCTATATATACGTTGGGAGATAGGAATAATCTGGGTGTGTTCATAAAGGAGCTCATTTGAGGGATTGTGGAGGGGGTTAATGGGATGTCTAAGTTTGGTGAGGGTTCTTAGGGCTGATCTTTCGGCGACATTAAAGTGATGGAGAGTGGAGGGAGGGATTTGGTTGAAGAGGATTGCACCGTAGTCTATCAGAGGTCGACATATGGATTTGTATATCCTAACTGCAGTTTTAGTAGAAATACCTTTATCTTTGTAGGTAAGTGCTCGAAAATGTCGAGCTCTGGTTTTGATCTTGACCTTTATGGCTTGTGCATGGGCTTTGAAGGAGAGTTTGGAGTCGAACAGGATGCCTAGGTATTTACAGGAGTAGGTAGGGTAAATGGTGGTATTATTTATGGAAATGGAGGGGGAGTGTGGTGTAATTTTGTGATGCGGAATTAGGAGTTTGGATTTAGAGGGATTGACTTTTATACGCCATTTGGAACACCAGGATTGGATGGCATTGAATGATTTTTGTAGGGAATGTTGGGCAACTTGGAGGGTAGGAGCATGGGCGATAAGGGTGGTATCATCGGCTGAACATTTTTATTAACCATTAATTTTATCTAAATTCATTAGTTTCCTAGATATCTACGTTTCAAATAATGACGATTAACAATGCGATATTCAGACGTAATCGTAGTTATCTGACCAACAAAAATTAGGTATGACATTGGAAAATAATCTGAAAAGTTCTGTCAAAATTAAACAAACAAGGAAATTGCACATTTTTAACCATACGTTACACCTAAATTCATTAGTTTCCAAGATATCATGACATTTTGATCAGTTACAAAACTCAAAATAAGTTCCAATATACGATTTAATCAGTTATCATAAAACAAAAACGGATTTATTGATTAATAAATGTTGAAAATAGGTCCCATTTACTAAATGACATAATATAAATTGCAAAAATGGTTGGGTATGAAAATCATTTCCCTTGTTAATTTCTCACGTTCATTTAAATTTTTAATTCTTAGTTCTTTAAAATTATGGGATTTGTTCGGATAAACATAATTTTTCAAGTAACTTCAATAAAAGAAATCGAAGGGCGAAAGATCTGGTGACCATGAAGGCCCTCTTCTTCCTCTCCACCTATCTGGGGACATGACATCCAAAAATTCTCTAACTTCTCGAGAAAACTGCGGAGGATCTCTATCTAGCTGATAGTAGGTTAAGTAAATATCGGGAGTTAAATTATTTATAGTTGGAACTATTCATTGCTGAAGGAGTTGGAGACTGTTCCACCCTAGACAGTTTCGATTAGTAACGATAATTTTGTTTATTGACTATTCCGTGTAATGTTAATGTCCCTTCATCCGAAAAAACAATATGGCTTAGAAAATACGGGTTCTGTTTTCTGTTCAATTTTTCTCGTAATTATTTCACAAAATTGTAGCCTTCGACCATAATCAACGTCACAAAGTTCTTGTACAACATTAACTTTGCACGGATTCATTTTCTCGGTATGAAGAATGTTTCTTACAGATTTTTGCACAATTTCATGACCCGAAGCAAGGTGATCGGTGGATTGTCTGGGAATTTCTTGTATTGAAAGCAGAATGTCTATTTTTTATCATCGGCGGTAGCACTCCTAGGCCTTCCAGATGTTGGTCGGATTTTTTACACTCCCAGTCATTCTGTAATGCTTTACAGTTCGAAAAACTGCATTTATTTTTAAAATTTGCCTGTCTGGGAGCAAATTGTTATAAATATCACATAGCTCTTGATATGATTATTCTGTTTATCGCCATACCCCCTCAAAAATTAAATATCAATTCTCTCTGTTTCAGTAAGAAAAAAGGCTATAAAATTTACTTGTTTGTTTAATTTTGATAGAACTTAACTTTAAGATTATTTTCCAAGGCCATAGAATAGAGAGGGTAGGTGCATGTGCTGTTAGTTAAAAAGTTACAGCAAAAATCGTAAAAGAATACTATTAGAATTTTAGCAGTAATATTAAACTAGTAAAAACAAGTTCTTATAAAAAAAAACCGTTTAAAATATGCTTGAAACTGTTAAAATTATTTTACTGAGAGGTTCAAAAAATATTACTTAAAAATAGTAAACTATAATTGAAAAATTCATAAAAAAACAGAAAATTTTCTCAAAAATAACAAAATAACAATTGATATTAGTTTATTAACAGTAAAATAGATTTAGAAAATATTTTCCGTTTCTAAAGAAAAATTTGTATATAATCAGTTTTAGAAATGTTTTCGATTTATTTTATTATATTTTAATTATAAATATATTTAATAGGATACTGCAATAGGATGTCAACAAGGACAATGAATATAAGTATAAGTAATTAAAAAACTATTTTTAGACCTATTAATATGTTTATAACATAAATAGTAATTAACATTTAATAGGAAACTTGATTATTAATTTGAAAATTTTCTTACTTCTTCTTCTTATTGGGTACTCCATTTTCGAACAATATAAAACAACAAACATTATATTAAAATTAGATTTACATTATATGTTTATTTGTTATTATATTTATTTTGTTTTTATGACATAGAGAAATCACCAAATCGCCTTTTAAATTCGGAGTCACCGACTTCATCCTGTACATTTATTTTTTCGAACCATTATATTTTGGATGAAATTAGCGTCGGCAAAACACGTGAAAACATGTTTTTGTTCTCTGGATATATAATGACAGCGTAATAAAAGCGTTAATTCTTCATATTCGTTCCGCTAAAATAACGTCATGATAAGGTCACCGTTATCAGAAATTGTTTGCGAAAAAATTTGCTGGGTATTAACACAAATTGTTTTAATTTATGTACGCAAGCATACATATGGTACATGAGTGAGAATAAATATTAATATTAATATTTTGTTGTGTAAAGTGTAATAAATAAAATATTATTGTCTGTCTGTAAAATAATTGCTTTACGAAAATATTCGGATATTTTGGAATATTTGTATAAAAATTTAAAAAAATACGAAAACATTTCGTGAATCTACAACAGTGAGTCTTAATAAGACTACAAAACAAATTAATTTAAAACAACTACTTCTCTAGCTAATACTTTGACAGATATTGAATAATACAAATTAATTTGCGTGTTACAAATAGTACAACTATTAAAGCAACACTAATTTGAATAAAATTATTTCTGTTGAATAAACTAATAAATGATATTTATTTATATGATGTATTTTAGATTGTATAATATTTGTATAATTAATTTTATAATAACATAATAAATGTTAAAGGATATTTAATTCCTATTGACAAATTAAAAAATATATGACATAATAATATTTTTAAATTTGCCAATAGTAATGATTTTGTTTTCAGATAAGTATAATTCCGATAAATATATTTCAAATTAATTTAAAACTTAAATAATAGATTCTACTTCGTTATACATGTTTGAATAATTAATAAAACACTTTAACTTTGTTTGCATAAAACTGTATTTTTTATTATGTTGACTAGTTTCGACAACTCCACTTGCCATTATCGAAAAATAAGTAATAGATTTATATTTTTTTAAGAAAATAAAAAAAATAGGCTGCAAGAACTTTGGTTGATAGCCAATGGAAAAACAAGAAGAGAAGAAACATAGTAATTATAGTATAGTGGTAATTTAAATGCTTTGCAAATCTTACAGATAAATAATTTTGTTATATAATGTTTAATTACATTCATATTTATAATTAAATTAATTGTTCATAAATGTCCACTAAAAACTAACATTGAATATATATGAGTTATTAAATTATTAAAATAAACCAATTAGAATTTGATGACAATGTTCACTTCCGGTAGAATTCTTACTAAAATACTTCATTACGAAATAAATAATGTGTACAAAACAATAACTAATATACATTCCAGTTTGTGTATGTTTTAAATTCAGATGCCTTATAAATAAATAAGGAATTTTACCTTTTTATGGCATCTTGATTTTGTATGTGTATGTTTTATTCTGAATTAGGCATTACAATAATGGTAACATCTTTGTGCTAATTTTGGCCAATATGGTGGATGAGGTAACACTTTCCAATGTGTTTATTTAAAATGCAAGAACATTTGTCTTCAGCTGCATGCAATCTTGGATCGTGATGCAAGACTACCTATTTTGTAATTGTAATATAACTCGCGTAATTTCATTTCTTATTGAATGAAAAATATCGTTTAAATAACCAAACATTTATTAGAATACTTATTAAAATACAATCTATGAATAATTAAAACATTTTTAAAGTGATATGGAGTAACAGCCTCATCAATCCAGTATTTAACATAATAGTCCAGAAACTGAAATTACATTACGTAATTGTATTGATGGTTGTTGTGACCTCTATAAAACCGTTACAATGTTTAGCGATTTTGTTGGATAATTTTCAACGTATGTAATGCTAAAATCAGAACTCTAAATATAATCTCTTAAAAATTAAAAATGTCCATTGTAATGTTAGCAGTTAAAATATTTTCACAACTTCAAACACCATGCGAGTAATTGTATCCAGAACTAACAATAACTTATGAGTTAAAATTAGTTCGTGACATTGGTCACACAATTTTTAGTAAATATTTTTTATTCCTCATTCAAATAAATCGTAGAATATATATTTGATTAAATTTAAGTATCCCTCTTAAAATATAGAAAAAGGAAATATGTTAATTTAGAGAAATTGGATTTAATTGTTTTATAAGTCTTAAAAAATGTAACCTGCAAATTTCTAAACTATAGTTGTGAAAAAGAAAGATAATTAATTGTAAACTTTGTTTGTTATTATATTTAAAATTAAAAGTGGTATAAAAATGTCGAAAGTATTTTTATTTACTCTATATTATTGCTTTATTTATTTTAAGTTTCTTGATGTTCATATCTGTCTGTACAGGGTGGTTCATTAAGGGTGGCCACTGGCCGTATCTCGCAAACAGTATATTTTATAATTTGAGGAGAAAAATTCTAATGACATAATCGGCCGAAAGAAGATGCGTTAAAATATTTTTAAATGCGTAGCTTTCCGCTAGGTGGCGCATTTTATAATTTGCATAATTAATTTGCGTTTTTTACAAAATATTACCGCATTAAGGCTATTGAAAATTATCAAAATTAGAAACTAATGTACTTGATTTACAATTTTTGCTTAAGTCATTTTTTTCTATCACCTACAGTTAAGTGGTGGGGGAAGTATACTTTTGTTTACAGAAAATGGTCTGTAACTTCCGTATACCTTAACCGATTTTCACAAGCTTAGGCTCAATGGAAAGAGTATTCGAAGTTGATTACAAAAATAAATAACATTAACACATTTAATATATGCGCTGGCAACTAGAGGGCGTTATGTAACACTTAACCCTATTTATGTATTTTTCTCAGAAATATCAAATGGAATGATATAACTCGAAGCAGCTTACAAAAAATAAAATGAAATTACATATTGTTTCGTCAAAACCGCAAACTGATATCTCTTGTCATTCCAAAAATATTTAGATTTTTTAAATTTTCGTTGTTGTTTTTCGTTGTTTTCGAAGTGTTGGTCCACCCTGTAAGTTGTAAGTGAAAACATACTGATACAGTTACATTTCAAAAAATATCAAGTTAAATCGAATGGTATAATATTTATTAACATAATTAATGAAAAAAAATACAAAAAACTAAAATTGATAACTGCACCTATTACTTAGTTATTTTAGGTACTCAAAATGTTTCCCATCATTTGCTATGCATAAATTCAGTCTTTTTATAGTGGAATTGACACTGGCCTTAATTTCAGCACCAGAAATACCTCTTACTGCTTGCCGAATCCTTTCTTTCATATCCTCGCGTGTAGTTGGACGTGTTTTAAAAACCAAATCTTTAATTCTACCCCATAAAAAGAAATCTAAAACCGTAAGATCTGGTGACCTTGCTGGCCATGGAAAAATACTTCCCCTTCCAATCCATTTATTTGAAAATACAATATCTAAATAATTTCGGACTCCTGCGGCAAAATGTGCTGGGCAACCATCTTGTTGATACCACATGTCTAATCTGTTACGAATTGGAACATCTTTTAGGAGGATGGGCAAATCGTTAGTTAAAAAATCTAAGTACCTTTGGCCCGTTAATTTTTCTTCAAAGAAAAAAGGTCCTATTATCTTCCTATTTAAACCACACCACACATTTATGCTCCAGCGATTTTGGTAATTGACTTCCCTCTGCCAGTGTGGATTTGTTTCTGACCAATAGTGACTGTTGTGCAAGTTAATTTTACCAGAGCTTGAAAATGTAGCCTCATCCGTCCATAATATTGCAGATAGAAATTGTTGATTATCATTTAACATTCCTTTTAACCAGTTGCAATAATCTAGTCATCGATTAAAATCAATGTCTTTTAACTCTTGATGTAAAAAAAACATGGTAAGGATGCATTTTATGTTCTCTTAGTATTCTATTCACCAAAGAATAATTTAATTCTAGATCTCTTGTAATTTTCCTAATACTTTCACGTGATTCAGCGTTAACGTATGCCAAGACGTTAATAACATTTTCTTCATTTTGTCTTCTACGTACCCTATTTCTTACCGAAACAGGTTGAACATTGCCAGTTTTTCGTAATCGTTCTGCCAGTCTTTTAAAAACTTTTCTTGAATGACGCCATCTTTCAGGAAATCGTAACCCATATTCTTTTTCAGCAATGACTGCATTTTGTAGACTTTCAAAATACACTGCTAGCATATCATATGTTTCTTCATTTGAAAAATAAAGCATTATAATAAAGTGATTTTTCAAACGTTCAAATTAACTTTGAAGGCAACAACAAATTATAAATAAACAATCACAAAACAGAAATGTCATTTTCAAAGGTGAGTTGATTACTTTTACAACATCGCCCCGGAAAATAGTTTGCCATGCTCGTAATGTTACAGCTTATCCATATAAAACCATTGAAGAAATTTTAAGGAATCTAAGATAAAATTTCACTCTAGAAGGACTGAATTTCTGTAGTTACAGCAAATAAGGGGAAACATTTTGAGTTTCTAAAATAACTAGATAATGGGTGCTTTTAGAAATTTCAGCGTTTTGTAAATTTCTGTTATGGGTAATAAGTTTTATTATTTTTCATTAATTATGCTAATAAATATTGTTGTCATTTGTTTTTACATGACATTTCTAAAAGTAACTTTAGCCATATATTTTCATTTACACCTTACAGGGTGAACCAACACTTCAAAAACAACGAAAAACAACAACGAAAATTAAAAAAATCTAAAAATCTTTGGAATGACAAGAGATATCAGTTTGCGGTTTTGACGAAACAATATGTAATTTCATTTTCTTTTTTGTAAGCTGCTTCGAGTTATATCATTCCATTTGATATATCTGAGAAAAATACATAACTAGGGTTAAGTGTTACATAACGCCCTTTAGTTGCCAGCGGATAGATTAAATGTGTTAATGTTATTTATTTTTGTAATCAACTTCTAATACTCTTTCCATTGAGCCTAAGCTTGTGAAAATCGGTTAAGGTATATGGAAGTTACAGACCATTTTCTGTAAACAAAAGTATACTTCCCCCACCACTTAACTGTAGGTGATAGACAAAAATGACTTAAGCAAAAATTGTAAACCAAGTACAGTAATTTCTAATTTTGATAATTTTCAATAGCCTTAATGCGGTAATATTTTGTAAAAAACGAAAATTAATTATGTAAATGATAAAATGCGCCACCTAGCGGAAAGCTAAGCATTTAAAAATGTTTTTACGTATTTTCTTTTGGACGATTATGTGATAAGAATTTTTTCCCCCAAATTCTAGTATATACGGTTTCCGAGATAAGGCCGGTGGCCACCCTTAATGAATCACCCTGTATGTTAATTAAGCAAGGATACATCTCACTGGTATATGTATATCTTTATTCTTGGAATTTTTCAATGAAATAATATCTTCGAAATAAAAAATAAAGATATTTCTCTTTTTATTTGTCTCACTTGTTTAATAAAAATATCAACATCTTTAATGTTTAATTAATTGATTATTATTGAATATAACAAACAAACTTACAAAAAATATAGACAAATAATAATTATAGCAACACAATTGCAATATATTTTAATTACATATTATATAATTTATTATATATTTTATCATAACTAGTATGAGTTCCTAGGAACAAGAAATTTTAAGGTGTGTCGAAATTATTGCAAAAATTTGCAATGTAAAAAATATAACCTTAATAAAATTTAACGATTTAAATCAATATCATTTATTAGAACATAAAGAATAATTACGCGAATAATTTCATTCCTTAATTGTTTAATTTAATTATTTGAAATAATTATCATAAATATTTAATAATTATTATTTGACTGTCGCTTTTTCTGTTTGTTAAAACATCCAGATCCTAAATATTTCGTGTGCGTAAATTTCTTAACTTACATAATATCCGACGAAATTTAATTAGGAAAACTTAACCTATTTTTTGATCCGGAGCAATGTGAAAGTGTTCTTCTTTAATTATTTCCTTATGAAGTTTTTTTCTCTATTTCACAAGTTCACGCGTGTTGTAAGAAAGAACAGCCACGAGCAAAATTTCCTCATCAAAACATAATAATCACCGAAAAGTGTTATTATTATGTATGAAGTGTGATGTTTATGTGGCTGAAAATTTATTTATACACTAAACATTGTTTTAAAAATTCTGAATACAATAACGTAAACATACTATTAATATATGTTTGGTAAAAACTGGAATGTACTTGATAATATGATCAATTAAAATTTGTAATTTCTCGTAAGAACCGAATTATTAGATAATTAACTAAACATTCGTTAATCTTGTACTGATTGGAGGGTGTGATAGTGAACACCCACCCTACATATATTTTTTTTTATCAACTCTTACATGGTGATTTTGTTTTAAAAAACATTGCATTAAATTTTATTTGAAAATTTTTAGAAAAAAAAAAACATCTGTATGTGCAAAAATATATGTAGGGTTGATGGATGGACGCTATCACACCCTCCAACTAAAAAATATTAGCGAGAATTTAATTTAAAATTTAATTATTACATCGAAATGAAAATATTTAAAATCAATAATGTATAAAATAAGTTATAATTTTCTAAAACTTCGAGTAATTCTCAATGTAATTTATGAATTATTTAAAAAAAGCTAGACGATGTACTGATTGGAGGGTGTGATAGTGGTCACCCAATCACACTATATGTAATTTTGTACACAAACTACAAACAGTCGTTTAGTTTCCGTAAAACACAAACCAAATTTTATTCAAGTCGAAAAAAATTAAAACCACCGTTGTAGTCGTTGTAGATTGTAAATATGTAGGGTGGGTGGGTGTCCTCTTTTACACTCTCCAATCACCATAACATCTCATCCCTTTATTTCAATAATAAATTAGTTAAATCAAGAATGACCAATAATGAATAATTTGAATATTTCATTTTATAAATATTTATAAATTTAAACCTTTCGTTTACGTTAAAATAATTGGATTTTAGATGAAACCCTCGTTAATATTATTTGGTTCAAGGATAGTGGCCACCCTACATAATTTTTTGTACACAAGCTACGAACAGTCGTTTTATATCCAAATATTCAACAAAATTTTATAAAATATTCCTAAAAATGTATCCACCATTGCAATAAATAAAATAAAAATAAATATGTAGGGTGGGTGGGTGTCCTCTAACACACACTTTAATCTATACAACATATACCTGGAAAATAAATTAAATAAATTAAGGATGATTTACAGTCTACAGTTAGAAATTAATTTTATAAATTAGTAATTTTAAACGCTATTATTTAGGGTAAAATAATTGGATTGGAAAATCATACCCTCGCTAATGTGTTTTGATTAGAGGGTAGGATAGAGGCCACCCACCCACCCCACGTATGTTTTTGTACATAAATTACAAACAGTTGTTTCGTTTATAGAAATTCAAATCAAATTTAGTGAAGCATTCAATAAAATAAAATCACTAAATTAGTTGATGAAAAAAATTATTATATAAGTTGGGCGGGTATCTATTATTACACTCGTCATACTTCATACCTAAATAATTAATTATATTAGTTAAAAATGATTTAAAGTATTAAAAACGATAACATTTAATTCTATAAATTATTATTTTTAAACGTTCTCATTTAGGATAAAATAATTGGATTATAATTCAAAATCTATATGATGTTGTTTTGATTGGATAGTTTTATAGTGGACATTTGCCCACCCAACATATTTATAAGTTATATCAATTATAATGGAGGTTTTAATTTGATTTGTCTTGTATACAATTTAGTTTGTATTTTTCGGAAACTAAACGACTGTTTGGTGGTTTGTTTGCCAAAATATATGTAGGGTGGGTGGGTGGCCTCTATCCTACCCTCCAATCAAAACACATTAGCGAGGGTTTGATTTTCCAATTCAATTATTTTACCCTAAACAATAGCGTTTAAATTAAATTCTTAATTTATAAAATGATTTATTAAATTTATATTGTATATCATTCTTAATTAACATCCTCTAGCCTTAATTTAAATAATCCATAAATTAAATTGAGCATTATTTGAAGATTTAAAAATTTATTTGATACATTATTGATTTTAAACATTCTCATTACAATGAGCTAAATAAATCTTAAATGAAATTCTCGCTGATGTTTTGATTAGAGTGTGTGATAGTGGCTACCCACCCTTCCTACATATAACTTTGTACACAAACCACAAACAGTCGTTTGGTTTACGGAAAATACAAACAAAATTTAATGAAATATTTTTTAAAACAAAATCCTCGTTGTAGTTGATTTAAAAATATATATGTAGGGTGGGTGGGTGGCCACTATCACACCCTCCAACTAAAAGAACATTAACGAGTGTTTAGTTAATTATCCAATAATTGTTTTAAACGAGAGTTTGCAAATTTTAATTGATTAATAAAATAAAATATAAACTTTTAAAACTGTGAATCATTTCGAACTTAATTAATTATTAAGGTAAAGGTTAGAGGATGTTGTAGTTATTATGGGGTGAGATAGTGGCGACTCATTCATTCTACATAAATATTATTATTTTATCAAATATAATGGTGAATTGATTTTAGCGAATATTTCATAAAATTTGGTTTGATTTTTTGATTAGAAAACAAGTGTTTATGGTTTTTGTATAATAATATATGTAGGGTGAGTGGGTGGCAACTGTCACACTCTCCAACCAAATAATATTAAAGAGGGTTTCGTTTAAAATACAATAATTTCACTTTAAAGAAAACTTTAAATTTATCTAATAAATTATAAATTATAATAAATATAATTAATAAAGAAATTAGTTAAACGTTTATAGTATTGTGGTGATTAGAGGGTGTGATAATGACTACCCTCTACATATATTTTTTGTACATACACTACAAACAAGCGTTTTGTTTTTTTAAAATTCAGTCTAATATTATGTATGTTTACTAAAATAAAATTACTAAGATAGAAGATAAAAAAATATATATAGTGTGTGTGTGTTTTAATTATCATAACATCTTCAAATTTTTACTTGAATAATTTATTAATTGAAACCGCGATTTTCAATTTATTAATTGAATACTTCATCTTATACACTATTTACTTTCTTTCATCTGTGTTAAAATAGTTGAATTTTAAATGAAACCCTCGCTAAAATAATTTGGTTGGAGGGTAGGATAGTGGCCCTACATATGTTTTTGTACACAAGCTATGGAAAGTTTATATGTTTCAGAAATATACAAACAGATTGTATGAAATTTTATTAGAATTAAAATCACGAATTCTGTTCATGTAAATTATAAATATTTAGAGTGGGTGGGTGACTACTATTACACTCTACAATTACCACAACAATTCCAGGTTTATTTAAATAATTAATAAATAAAATCAATAATGATAAAAGTACATATTTCATTTTATAAATATTTAAATTTAAAGTTTTCTTTTGATGAAACCCTCATTAATATTGTTTGATTGGATGGTATGATAGTGGAGATACCCGCCCACCCTGCACATATTTTTCATACATAAGCTGCAAACACTTGATTTGCATTCAAAAATTTCTATTTAAAATCAATTTTATAATAAAGCTATACTGAAGAGATCGAGAGATCGAAACACGTGTCTGAAGTTGATTGTGAACATGAATGTTAGAATATTTAATTGCCTTAGTTAATTAATTTTAATTAAATCAGCGTAAACAGTTTAAAGTACATTTAATCATGCGATCTTCGTTCGACTTCGTGATGAGGTCGGAATATTAAAAAAAAAAGATTTTAAAGTGAATTTGTTAAATAAATAAACAAATATTTATAAAGAAAAATACATAAACTAAGACAAATCATTATTAGAAATCACAATAACATAAATTTATTGATATAAAAATTCTATTCTTGTACCAATTATTCATTGCATATTTTGAAACTGATCATAAATGTAGTTTGAAATATACATAGGATTCATTATTAAATATTTGCATTATTTTTCTCCGTGATTTAATTTCTGAATTATACAATAAAATCGTTGCTTAATTACTTATACACCGATTAGTAATAATGCCATCAATTAACAGAATCCGTAACTGGTATTCAGTAAGACAGACGTTAAAGAATATATCATTATATCCATTACACTTACATAATATGTTGCCTTTAAAATAACAACAAATGCATCTATAATGTATGTAATAGACGTATAAATGCTTTAACATTGGTAATTGATTGGTTTCCGGTTTATTGACATAGACACGCATAATTCTAGAGAGAGAATAACATCTTTATTCGAACATACAGATATATACATAATTAAAACATTTACAAATGGTATTTAATGGTTAGTCTGTCCGTTTGGGCTATCGACCATGGGTCTTTCTGCCCTGTCTTGACTCTAATTTAGTGTAAAAAAATAAATAACTTTGCTAGCTAGCTTAACTGTCTGGATGATTCGCACTAATGAATTGATGTAGGGTGACTGAAGGGTATTTATATTTAGGTGAGATATTTGGATTTCGGGGAATGCAAAATTTGTTGAGAAGCATAATTCTATTATTCTGTTATTCCATAATTTACAATAATTAAAGCGGTTATACCAGTTTTAGAAGAAGATATATGGTCTTTGCATGTAAAATTGCATAAGTCATTGTAAATATACATAGTTAAAATGCCGAATGAATTAATTAATTGCAATTTTTTAGATGATCTCTATAAAACTATAAAAGATAGAAAAACGGTTAAATGGGAAAGAATGATAGTTTAATTTTAATCTTAATTTATTTCATTGTTAATAAAGCCTTGCAACATTTGGTTCTTAAAACTACCTGTGTGTTTAAAATTGTGTGTCTTCTTGAAGTTTTACTAGACGAATAAAATTCCACATTCAAAGTTTTCAAGAAAATCAAGGGTAATTAAATATTTTGATCAAAGACAAAGTTGAAGATAAATTTACGCAGTTTAATAAAATTTATTCTGAAAATTTTTATCGTCATTATTTTCCGAGATATGACGCAAACTTACATTTTTTCAATGGAAACCATAGTTGGCTATGGCCTCGCTCGAGAGTTATTTTTTGCTTTTTAATCTGATACTACATATGACATACTTACTTCTAAAAATAAGTTAGTTATAGTCATTTTTAAGTATAATTATAAATCACAACAATATATAAAACCATTGCAATTGTTTATTCTATTCACATTTTTGTATTTTAAAGTATATAGAGTAGAGTATTTTTCGAATCGAAATGTAATACAAGAGTTAAACTTTGTAATTCCTATGAAAATGATCGTGGCTGATCAAAACATTTGATAGAAAAATAAATACAAGAATATGAAACATAACAAGTGTTCTAGTTTAAAATTACCTAACGAAATGTAATGAACAAAAATCATAAATTAATTTACAATTAATATAATAAATTAATCAATTTTATTTATTATATAACATAAAGATTAGAAAAAGAGGATACTTGAAATTAAGACATAAATTATTTATTTATTTTTATTTATTGATTATTTAATTTATAACCATACAAATGACTTTTCATAACAAAAAATACAAGGATATAAAATACAAAATATTCGCTTAGAAATAAATGTGGATGTTTAAATGGTTATTAGAAACAATATTTTAATTTGTTTTGATTTTACAACGAGCAAGAAACTGTAATCATTATTTACAGGAGGTTGTTATTATCTTGATTTCCCCGCTGACGTCAGTTATATTATTAATATTATCGTTATCGATTTGAAATTGTACTTGAGTAAAAATATTGCCGATTCTTTTTTTCTGCAAAAACATACATATCTTTTTAATATTCTATCATTTTAATAAGATAACGTTTTGTTATAGTTTTATTTTTAAGTGATCTAAATATTTAAATAATGTTAATTTACAGAATATTTTACACTTTTTATAAGATTATTAGATGAAGAGTAACACTTGTTTTGTTCCATAATGTTTTCTCTTTCAGTTGCCTGATACTATCAAACTTTGATAATAGTTTGCGAAGACCGAAATACATACCAACTGAAAATAAAAACATTATGAAGCAAAACCAGTGTTACTCTTAACCTAATATTAATATCTGTTTACATCAGGAGTAGTAGTTCAACAAAATATATCAATCGATACGTACGTAAAAAATGCACTTAATTTTGAGCAGGTGGACTTCATTCTTCAGAATGTCCTTCCATTAAAACTCTAGTGGAATGTTCACATTCATCCAGAATTTCTTCGATTTGAATATTCGCGAATGTTTTGGTAAAATTATACGTTCTTAAAGCACTTTCTAAAACTGTAGATATTTTTACTTTATACTTCAGCATTCTGCTTAAAATTTGTAAAAAAAAAAATTATTTGATTAATGTCAACATGACAAGCATCAATTTTACATATTCTATTACTAAAAATATGTATTATTTCGTCAAAATGTCATTTTGAAATTTAGTAATTGATTTAAAACAGGAAACGTAATACTAATATTTGTTAGATTTTGTTTTTCACTCTATTGTCAGAAATTGTTGAAAAAGCTTAAATAGTATTATAAAATAATTAATTAATTAAAATAAATGTTGATATTTCAATAAATTCATTTAAATAAATGTGTTAATGCCTTCTGTTGAAGAAATATTTGGTTTTATCTAACATTTTTGCTATTTAGATAAAAAAACTGTTAGATTTTCAAATTGGTTTTATTGTAAACACTACATATGGTTCGCTTCTTCAGGAGAAGAAAATTGTGGCGAAACATATGTAGTGTTTACAATAAAACCAATTTGAAAATCTAACAGTTTTGTTATCTTAATAGTGAATATGAATTGTCAACACTTAAGTGCCTCAACAATCAATCAATTAACATTTTTTCTTTACTTCCGGAAATTTTTCTTCACATATCAGGAAATTTTAAATACTGTACAAAAAGAAACACTGATTTTATTCTTGTGATAACATACGTAACATTTAAAGAATTTATTTAGTCTAAAGGGAAAAATCACGTTAGGCTTATAGTAGTAGTAGTATTTATTTTTACACTGTGCTCACATAATACTTTCGAAAATAACAATAAATTCTTAGAAAAATTTTGTTTGCATGTGGATAGGTTTGAGTTCATTATAAAATGTTCTTCCACTCTTGCCTTCATCGATGACGCTGCTGTCACAGAAGGTCTTTATGATGAAGGTTCACTATTATCTTGCCGAAATTGGCTTCTTTTTCTCTAAGGAGAGGACTTCAATTAAACTTGTTATGTATGACATTTTCTATATATATTTCTTATAAACCACACATCTGCAAATATTACTATTTGCAAAAAAAGTGACCAATACTTCTCACAAACGTAAAATCCTTTACTTATATAATTACAAAAGATAAATATGTAAATACGACACCCATTAATCTAAAATCAATTTAGAAACATTAATTAAATTAGCTCCAATAAATTTACTGTTGCTTAATAATAATATTCGTTCGAAAACTGCTTTATTCATACAGCCACTTTTCTCCATTATGGAGATTTTATTATTGATCTCCTTCAGCCTGAGTTCTCGATAACGACCGCTTATGGACTTTATCGAGACTTTAAATTTAATACAAGTTATCAGTCAGCTATTTAGAATTACTAATAATTCAAGCATTGATGATTGATATAATTTTAATCTCTTGTGAATTAAGAGTGAATAATACTGGTCTCATTAATTGCCATTTCACAGATTATGATCCAGTTTTTTTTACACTATGGATGGAGATTTCAATAAGGGAAACGAAGAACTGCACTCCTATCGTGACCTTACCAATGTGAACTTAAATTAATTTCTAAATGAATTAAACTTAGTTCCGTTTCATAGTATTTTTTATATTGCAGATATTAATTCAAAACTTGAACTCTTTAATTCCTATATAATTTCTTTATTTGATAAATATGCTCCTTTAACACATCGCGAGTTATAAGGTAACCAAGTAACAGCCTCGCAAATTCAATATAGTCCAAGTTCTCAAAGCCTAAGGCTCCCTGGATAACTAATAACATTAAATACCTAATGAAACAAGTAATTATAAAGAATCCAAAATTGAGAAAAGTGTTACGAGTATCATTTTTACGTAAACCTCACAGTTTTCGAGAAAAATGTAAGGAAAATACTGTAGTGAAACATAATCGAGGGTTTTAGTTTATACAAGGTTTTATGATTTTTTTTGTAGCAAAATCATCAACGATTAGTATCTAAAGTTATCATGTATATGCATAAGCGAGGGTTTTAATTAAAAGTTGTAAAACATAAATAAACACAAAATAATTTTTTTTTAGATTAAGCCATACATTTTTTTCAAATAATTTTTGATGATATTTTATTGTTTGAAGGGTGGGATAGAGTTCACCCACCCACCCTACAGATACATATAAATTTCAATTACTGATTGTCTCGCGGTCTGGAGTAAAATTAATTACAAAACTTTTTGAATAAAACAGAAATTAATAAATTTAAAAATAGGAAAACATTTCGTGAATATACAACAGTGAGTCTTACTAAGACTACAAAACAAATTAATTTGAAACAACTACTTCTCTGGCTAGTACCTCGACAGACGTTGAATAAAACAAAGTTAATTTGCGTGTTACGAATAGTACAACTTCAAAGCAACACTAATTTGAATGATTTCTGTTAAATAAATAAATAAAGCTGTACTGAAGAGAGCAAAAGTTCGAAAAACGTGTCTGCAGATGTTTATAAACTTGAATGCTAGATTTTTTAATTGCTTTTGCTAATTTAATTTAATGAAATCAGTTTAAATTCATTTTTGTGCATAATGTTTCATGTTATAGTCATATTTAAACAATCTAAAATACATTTTATCATTTATTAGTTTATTCAACAGAAATAATTTCATGGCATTAATCAAACCAATTTAACGTACATTCAACTATTTTTAGTTTATTTTATAGAAATAAATACGTTCAAACTAGTATTACTTTGATAGCCTTGCTATTTGTAACACGCAAATTACTTTTTTATTATTCAATGTCTGTCGAGTTATTAGCCAGAGAAGTAGTTGTTTCAAAAATGATTTGTTTTTGTAGTCTTAATAAAACTCATTTGTTGTTGATTTGTGAAACATTTTCGTGTTTTTTTTTCTAATTAGTAGTTAAATTTCTTCAACGTAAAGGACTTTATTGCATTTTTATCAGTACCCAAAATTAACAACCCCACTCAACCTAAACATCTAAAACTAATAAGTACTTTACCCACGCTGTCTAAACTATTAAAACAAGTGACCAACTTCTTAAATTTGTGAATGAATATCACCTATTATCTGTCTACCAATCAGGATTTAGATTCGGTCACGAGACAATCTACTAAGTATAACAGTTAAAATTTTAAGAGCTACTGATTCAGGTTAAGTCACATCAGTTGTACTTTTTGATTACTCAAAGGCATTAGATACAGTAAATCACTGTACTTTATATATTATACTTGAATTTCTGGGTCTTGATCCATCTGCTGTAAACCTGTATGTAGGGCAAACCGGAAGGTCGTTCCAAGAGAGGGTCAAAGAACATAAATCTAGCTTCGAACAAAACTAAATCAACTGCACATACTCTAACCACCTCATCGAAGACAACCACCAATTTGATGAACTTTTCAAAATTTTACACCGATAAGCAAAAGGCCACAAACTTAACATCCTGGAGTGCATGGAAATAAATAACAGAAAACACACTGGATATCTCCTCAATAAAAAAAAAACGGACTTAACAAATTCGGCCCTTTTATATTTACAATTTTTGTTTATTTACCACCTCCCATAAACACTGTATATATACCTGACCCGACAATTTCGTAATACCATTTCTTCGCCTGAAGAAGCCATAGTGTGGCGAAACAATTATACCGTTTTACAATACATATTTGAAAGTGCTTATATAGTTTTATTTATATAAAAGTGCTTTAAACCTGATAGAAAACAAATTGTTATAGTAAAGTAATTTTCTTCTGATTTCTCTGACCTGAAACCGGGTGTTCCACAAGGTTCAATACTTGGCCCTCTATTATTTTTGCTATTATACATCAACAATTCCAGATCAGCTTTAACATTGCAGGGGGCATATGTATGCTGATGATACTTAAATTTATTTGTCGTTTGTACCAAGAGACTGAAGTAGGTTAAACCTCAGATATTAAAACAATCTTGGTATTCTCTGAAATTCTTGTTATCATGCTAATAATAAAGTTAGAGATATATAAAATAGTAAAAAGTAAAAAAGTAATTGAGTTGAAAAATTTATTATTTGTTTAACAACACTTTTTTCGCTTAGACAATAAAATTTTTGAATATATAATATAACTTCTAATTCTTTAACAATATGTGACAAGAATCCTGCAATCTGTTAAAAACAAATAATCATTATCTAAGACTTATAGGAATGTTACCTTGGATATAAAGCAAATAAATATATTTCTAAATAAACTAAAAGTAATTAAATAATTTTTCACTTTGCTCTGTTTGAAATATTAAAAAATAAGTTTAATTAATAGGGTGTTCAGGTGTTGAAAAAATCTATACTTACTCTGTATAAATAAAATTTTGGCTTTAGAAATCTTTGACACTATTGACACTGTAGTAGGCCTGATTAGCAGTAGGGAGTTTTTAAAATACTGTAACTTCAAGTTTTTTAGGGATCAGTTGATTTCTAAGTTTTCCAGTAAGTATAATTGCCCCTCGTTTCGAATTCTTAACACTGAAAATTATGTGATTCCCATACACTTTTATAATAATAATTAAAATTATTAATTATTATTATTATAAAAATAATTGTTAGTATACTCATAAATATAATATTTGTTTATAAATGTAGTTCTAATTAGAGGGAATCAAACATTAAGTTAGAAGCAATAAAAAACAAATAACAATCGACAAAACCATAAAATAAATAATACAGATTAAAATAAGTAACACATGAATAAAACATGTTCTACAATCCTTTTTTCAACGTCCTGTTTGACCGATGTATATTTTTGGGCACTCATTGCCACGACATGTTTGTTTATTTTGCCTTTATTAATTTTAATTAATTTACCCAGGCTATTATTAGTTTTTAATAGTATTTGAATATCTATTTTTTTTTTCATTTCATTACTAATTCTGTTGCCAAGTAATAGACAAGAAGTAATATTTCTTTGTTAAAATTTGTACTATTTATGAGGATTGAATTAAATCTGTTAATCATTAATCTATAAGAGGCAAGTTTATATTGCAATGAGTGAAATGATTTATCGTTTATTGCAGTCAGTGTGAGTGACTACTAACTTTAATTGTAAAATTAATGCGTCGAAAATAGTCGAATAAAAACCGAGAAAAATTATATAATGTACGTGAAACCTTGCCAAATATTATTTAAAACCATAATTTAATCAAAATTAAGAAGCTTATTCTATTGAATTGGCGAGGCTGTCATTTGATGAAATTTATTTACCTCATAAAGCTTATTCTGTTTCTATACTTAATTAACTACTCATATAAAATGTGTAGCAACGAAGATGGTTCAAATATTTATTTGTGTTAATATATTCGTTATTTAGACATACTACTAAAATTCTAAGGGTTTCTTTTTCATCGCATAATAATTGTATTAATTTAGGTTTTAATTTATATACGATTTCATAAACACATGCTGTTAGCTCATTTAAAACATCGAAATATATTTTCTTGATACCTAATTATGAACGATGAGTAATTTACATATTCAAATCAAATTTGTGAAAGTGTCGGACTAAAATGTATACACAGGTCCCTGTTATGAATCAAGTTTTCGGAGGCGGGTGTTTGAACTTTGGATTGCATAGCATTGGAAATTACCTCAAGAAACGTTTATTATTTACACGCAAATTACTTTTGCATTCAATGCTTGTCGAGGTATTAGCCAGAGAAGTTGTTGTTTCAAAAGTGATTTGTTTTTGTAGTCTTAATAAGGCTCATTTGTTTTAGATTTACAAAATGTTTTCGTGTTTTTCGCTTATTAGTTAATTTTCTACAACGTAAAGGACATAAAATATTTTTATTATTAAGTTTATTATTTAATTGATTTATTAACATATTGTAGTAAATCATATAATTAATAAACACTAATAAAATATATTTCTACATTTATTGTTCCATTACTTACAATTTCTTTTTTAATTTTACTGTTATGATTCACATTTTAGAAAGATCATACAAAATATTTAATTTAGTATGATCATTTTTACATAATAATACTAATAATGTTTACATAATTACTAGTTTTTGTCTTGTTTGGTGGTATATTTTCATTTTTTTTAAATAAAGAAAACATTTTATAGAAGTAATATTCATATAAATAATGATTATGGCGAAAACTTTTTTAAATTAAATTAAATTGATTAATGACTGGTAGGCTTCATTTGACAAATTCCTTTACTTCCCCCAATTGACGATTCAATATAAGTGACAGACTATTATTCAATATTACACTCTAGTAAAAATTCATCTCCAGATTATAAATTCCCAAATTAATTCCAATTCATTTAAAAAGTATTCAACTTTTATTCATTTAAAAAAATGTTCAACTTTTGTTACTCCCAACAATATTTTCCTCCCGAATGGAAACAAGATATCATTGTATGTATTCTATAACCAAGCCAGAAAATAACCCCTTATAGGCAAACTCTTTGAATCCCTCATATAATAAAAACTCCTACATATGTACATCTATTAACTCCATTCCAAATTACCAATTTGGCTTCCTTCCTATAAAATCAATCCTGATTGCACTCTCTTGAAGGTCAAAAATCAGCCATACTATTTTGAACACACAATAAGCGTTTGACACCGTTTGGCATATTGGGCTCCTATACAAATGTTACCTATTCCTTGTCATCTAATTATTATAATACACAACTTTCTCTCCAACAGATCCAGCCAAATAAGAATCCGACAATTACTTATTATCATGACATATTATCATGACATATATAGTCCAGATCCGACGTACTTTAACCCATAACAATATCCTTTAGTCTTGGACGAAGGCACTGCACTTATAATCCTCGCTGCCAGCCTTCAAATTGCTCAACAATCCCTCCAATCCTCATTTGACTCCATCCAAACTTCCAAGTATTCCAAGTGGAGAATAAAATTAAATCCCAACTATGTATCCCTTTTCATAGAACAACACCCCATAGTCTCCTTCAATCACAATAAATCAATCATTCCACATATACCTGCAAATATCTAAGCATCCTGTTAGATAAAAAACTTTACTTCAACCCCATGCCCAATCCATAAAAACTAAAATCAAAAACAGGGCCCGACATTTCCGATCACTGACATACAAAAACGAAGGCATATCAATTAAAACAGCCACATATACACTGTGTACATAAAGTAAGGATGAAATTGATTAATATTGAAGGAATTTTTTTTTCAGAAAAATGCTCGGACAGGTGTATTATATTTTGAACGCGAATTTTTTGAGATAAAATTTAAATGTACAGTGTCTCAAAATTGAGATACAACTCCCAAGTTGAAATTTTCAAATGAAAACCCCAATTTTTTGTTGCATTTATTTATCCTACAAAAAACTCTGAGTATTTTTTATGTAGCATACCTTATGTCGATATTCAGCAGTTTTAGAAAAAATAAAAGAAATTATCTTTGTTTATGATAAAAGATATGAGTTTACAATACAGAGTGACGTTGTGATAATTTATTTCCTTAGTAATTTTTTTATTCATTTAATAAACAACATTCCAATAACGTCAAAAATTTTGAATTACCTAATGTTTCAGTTGTGGTTTGTCTTTATTTGAAAAAAGAGTAATCGTACAATGCGTTTATCGACAACACAAAGATAGAGTGCATGGGGGTTCTTATTTGATAATTTCAACTTAGGGATCGTTTCTCAATTTCTCAAAATCCAAATATCCCTTTTAAGTATCAACATCTTCCCCCCACAATTCATCAACTCATTTGTACGAATCACCTTGACAATTAAGCTAATTACCTGTGAAAAACTTTTTTTTTTTATTTCAAATAAAATTCCGACAGGTCAGAAAGACCACAGGTATATAACCCAGTCAACACATGATTTGTTTTTGTTATGTATATATAAATGTAGATGTGTAATTGTCCGAATACAGATTATTATTATTTTTTTTTAATACAGTTAAATATTTCCTATCTTTATTTTTATTAGATTTAATTTAAAAAAAATATATATATATATAATCGATCACCCCTTTTACCAATCGATGTCGGGGTTTTGGTATCTTCATTTTCTAAGACTTGATAACTCTCTTTCATTTGTTTCTGTTTCTTAGCATTTTTTTCTGCCTCTTTTGTGCGTATTTCTCTGTCTTGTAGTGCATTTGTTACGCGGTTCTCCCAGTTTTTTAGTGGCCTTCCTCTTCCTCTGTTCGTGGTTGTCCTTGCTTCTCATATTTGTTTAAGTATTCTTCTTTCCATTCTCTGTATGTGTCCCCACCATCCCAGCTGTCTCTCTTCAATATATTTGTGTATACCTTTTGTATTCAGTTCTTCTCACATCCAAATTTCTTATTCTATCTCTTCTAGTTGTACACTTTATTCTTTGTAAAAATTTCATTTCCGCTGCTTCGATTTACTTTTTGTCTTTTTGTTGAGCGTCCACGTTTCACATCCATATGTACGTATATAGTTAAAAAATACTTAAAAAAAAATAAATGAATATATTAATATTATTTTTTTTTCAAAATATTTATCTTCACATTCATTTAGATTTGTAATATTATTAAATATTTTATATTTTTTTGCACCAGTATGTGACAATTAGAAATAAACCATATTTCACTAAACACATTTATCTTTTAAAGGTCTAGACAGGCAATTTTAATCCTAATAAAGCATCTCAAATATATTTTTTATGTTTGTTAACTACTCATTTTCTTATCAATTGTCAACATGAGATTATACGTCTGTTTATAAGAATTTTTTGTTTGAAAAACGAATTACACATTTTTCACAACCATGGTAATAATTTGAAAAAATGTATTTAATTATATATTATATTTCCACATGTATAATGAGTGGTTTTAGTTCATTATTAAGTCATTTACTAATTGCAAATCATAGTAATTAAGAGTAAGTCACTTTCAGTTAAACGAAATTCATCATTTTTTATTATGATACAAAAAGGAATGATAAAAATCTAAAGTAGTTCTAGCATGATATTATACTTTATTATTCTGACTAACTTATGTTTATACAGGGTTAGCAGAAATTGCCAGAGCTTATATTCCATATTTAAGAAAAACCCTGCATATGATTTTTTATCATCTTGGATGACGACACATTTAATTTTTATATTGTTTAGATCTTTCTATATTATCTTAATTTCTTTTTTCATTACCTTATTTTACGTAAATTTATGGAATATTACGTTTTCAGGAAAAGTTTCTTTGATAGTTTTAGTAATTTTTGTAGCTAATTTTCCTTGCAATTCATACCTATTTATTTATTTAGTTATTTATTTACATCTTTGGTCTATTACTTTGGGTTTAAATAAAATTACACTTGGTTTGTTAACAATTTTTCTAGTAAATACTCGACTGGTTTCGCTTTTTAAGGCATTATCAAGAGTGTGAAACCAACCAAGTGTTATTTAATTTAAACCTTCAATAGTTTAAATGTTTCGCCAAGTGATAAATGAGAAAGTGATTCAAAAAATCTTTGGTTTTCTTTTTTTCTGTTTCCAAAAAGTAGCCAGAGTATTTGTAGCACTTACTGGTTTATTGTATTAAAAACTTCACTTCATTTAAAATTACTGGAATTTAATACATCATGAGATGTTCTATTCCTATAATAATTGAAATTTTTCTTAGATTTCTTCTTTTTCAGAAATGTCTAGCATTTTCTGGTTTATTTGTTGGGAAATTTCCTTGAATTTCTCGGTATGTTTAAGCAGTTTTGTATGTTTCAAATTTTAATTTTTTAACTCCTATATTTTTTTCTTTGATTTTTTAAAATAAAGACGAAAGATATTTCTGCCTAGTATTGTCAGTTTCATGACGTCAAGCATAACATTGTTTTTTTATGTTGAAAGTTAAAGTAAAGAAAATGCTTTTGTGTTAAGGATTGTTATATTAGTAATAATAATGGGACAATATATAGGATACTCCGAATGTACGACATTAGACATATTTCAGCTTGATCTGCAATTTTAGCTTCCTAAGAAGGCAAAATTTTTACTAATAATTAGAAAAAACACGAAAATATTTCGTAAAATCTACAACAAATGAGTCTTATTAAGACTACAAGAAACAAATCACTTTTGAAACAACTACTTCTCTAGCTAATACTTATAGGCTAGGTTGATGTAATTGATTGTTAATTACATCAACCTAACTTCATTTCTTATTCCAAATTTACCATAGTATAGTCACTCATAAACTATTTAACATACATTCAATCATTTTTAGTTCATTTTACAGAAATAAATACGTTCAAACTAGTGTTGCTTTGACAGCCTTGCTATTTTGTAACACGCAAATTACTTTTGTATAATTCAATGTCTGTCGAAGTATTAGCAAGAGAAGTAGTTGTTTCAAAAGTGATTTGTTTCTTGTAGTCTTAATAAGACTCATTTGTTGTAGATTTTACGAAATATTTTCGTGTTTTTTTCTAATTATTAGTGAATTTTCTACAACGTAAGGACTTATATATTTTATTATGCAAAATTTTCAATGAGAACTATGGCAATTCACTTTTGAGTCATTTGGTTGATATATTGCGCATTCATAATTTGAGTGACGAATTGAGACAATGCTAAAACACCTATCCTAGAAAATCTTTCTGGTTTATCTTGACTATATACATAATAGAGGTCACGTGAAGAGGTTAAATTTCTTCAGTAAGTAAGTCAACGAACACCCTTTACTAAATCAAGAAGCGGTAAAAATAACGGATTTTAAGGTTTGATACCTGGAATATAATCTCTTCCAATAGGTGTGAAGAATTCTTAAAGTAGTTTAGACGAGGATACAGACTTTATATCTACAATCAAGTTTTAAACTGTGTTTGCTTACCTACGAATCGACAATATACTAAACAGCTAAAAAGAAGCCGATGCAGTTTTTCGTGCGCTGCTGTAGCATAGTCATGAAGAAGTATTTAAAGTAATGTATGCCTTCCAATAATGTAGATATCGCTACACCGCAATATAATGACCGAGCTTGTTCATCAGTTCTTCTGACTAGATGCAGAAAATTAATGAATGTCAGATGAAATTTTTCTATCTTAAGAATGAAAATTTAGAAGTGTTTCAACATATTTATTGATCTACGTTCCTGTAATTTGTTTAATTAGTTTACTACAATATGGTCTTATTTTAATAAATGTGGTATAACTGGGTTATTAACATACACCATTTACAGGAATGTAGACCATTCAACTTGTTGAAAAATCATTTCTATTGCAAGGAAGGAAGAAGTTGGCTATTCAAAAGGTATCCTATGAATTAAAACAACTAGATTGGAGAATAATCAAGTGCATTAATTATTGTTGTCATTTTATCATCATGTGGTATTTTCAAATATTGCACATGATCTTAAACTTAATAAAATATTGTATTCTTTATCAGGAGATCTGACCAATGTTTCTAAAATTGAGTTCATAGATAATGAGAGTAGATGACTGTATAGTTTTATTTCTGATTTTGCTTCTATAAATGCAGAGAGAATTTAACATTGCATTTTATTCAAAAATTACTATAATTATTTCTTGATTGCAAAGAATAATGAAATGAACTTACAAAAATACGTTAAATTTTTAAAAACATTTAATTTTATTTGCAATTACTAAATTTACGTTTTATAATTCACGGCATTAGGTTTTCTCGAAACACATCATATGCAAAAAAATTAATACTATCCTTGCTGCATTCTTGATGGAACATAATTCCATAATTATTTTTACATTATAATTATACAGGGTCCTGCAACAGTGCGTCAAGCTTTCCTAGCGCCTTTCTCGTAAGAGATAGAAAAAAATGTTTCATATAAAAATTTATTGAATTAAAAATCTCTATGCCGTAAAATTATTTTAAAATATACAGGGTGTCCCAATTTTGCGTTATAACAAAAGCAAACATTTTTTTAAATGGAACACCCTGTATATTTTTTCATTTTATAATTTGGATAGTATTTTATAAATTAAACCTTTTTTTGGTTTTTAATTTCGATATGGCATTTCCGAGTTATTGACGTTTTTCTGAAAAAAATGTAAAAAGCGGAGGTTCACAAAAAAAAATATTCTGATGTTGTATTTAAAATTTAAGAAATATTCTTTTTCCTATGGTTGGTCATAAGTACTGTTTATGTACCAGTGTTAAAAATTTTCACTTTTGAGGAACCCTGCCTTTGTATCAGACACGCCATTTTCTAAAATTTCAAATTGTCGTAACTCTTTTTTTTTAAATGGAATCATATATTTTTTTTAATTTCATATTATTCTGCATCTAATTTCCTACAAAAAATATTAAGCATATCCTATACCTAAAAGTGATATTTTTCAAGATATAAAAAAATTTATATTTCAAACGGTCCTTGAATACGAATTTGTTTTTGAATAGATAGCCATGACTGAAAAAATGCATCTGTCAATTAAACAATTAGTTTGACATGTAAATGGGAGGTGTGAATTACAAAAAACAAAAGAAGAAAGCCTATCATCAACGAGGAACCAAAAAGACATTGGTGAAGGAACTGGCATAAGCGAGAGGTCAGTACAAAGCATTCTGAAGAAAAATCGATATCAAGCATATGATATTCAGTGCTATTGGTGATTCCTTATAAACAATTTCAGGTTTTGTTAGATCTTTAGATCTAGCAGGTCATTTGGTGGGTCCATTCCTACCAATCCACTGGTTGGGAAAAATGAAATGCCCTCACGTCTTGTGAAAATTGGGCAGGTGCTCCGTCTTGTTAAAACCAT